>PVIH01032046.1:0-10111 GCA_004025045.1 Sigmodon hispidus
CAGAACCAGTTTCATATCATAAACCTCTAAACCAACAAGAAGATACAACTGGAATACCACAGATCTCTGAGGAAGAAGAACCCTTTCCAACCCAGCAGGAGCCCCTAGAACATCATGAAGTAACAGTTTTTCCCCCAGCTCATTACCAAGCTCAGCATTCTAACTTGTCAAATGTGACTGGTCAACCTCCAGATCTGGAAATTACCATAACAGAAAAACCCATGGCTCTGATGGGAACATCTCCTGTGTACCATGAAGCTACAGCCTCTCCTGAAGAGGCTGAATTCTTGACAAATCAGCAGGATTTGGATGTTCC
The DNA here is from genome assembly GCA_004025045.1 of Sigmodon hispidus. Taxonomy (NCBI): domain Eukaryota; kingdom Metazoa; phylum Chordata; class Mammalia; order Rodentia; family Cricetidae; genus Sigmodon; species Sigmodon hispidus. The sequence continues at coordinate 317 of PVIH01032046.1, forward strand.
ATCTCAATCTCCAGAACCAGTTTCATATCACAAGCCTCTAAGCCAACAAGATGACACAACTGGAATACCACAGATCTCTGAGGAAAAAGAACCCTTTCCAGCCCAGCAGGAGCCCTCAGAGCATCATGAAGTAACAGCTTTGCCCCCAGGTCACCATCAAGCTCAGCATTCTAACTTGTCAAATGTGACTGGTCAACCTCCAGATCTGGAGATTACCATAACAGAAAAACCTATGGCTCAGATGGGAACATCTCCTGTGTACCATGAGACTACAGCCTCTCCTGAAGAGGCTGAATTCTTGACAAATCAGCAGGATTTGGATGTTCCATCTCAATCTCCAGAACCAGTTTCATATCACAAGCCTCTAAGCCAACAAGATGACACAACTGGAATACCACAGATCTCTGAGGAAGAAGAACCCTTTCCAGCCCAGCAGGAGCCCCCAGAGCATCATGAAGCAACAGCTTTGCCCCCAGGCCACCATCAAGCTCAGCATTCTAGCTTGTCAAATGTGACTGGTCAACCTCCAGATCTGGAGATTACCATAACAGAAAAACCTGTAGCTGAGATGGGAACATCTCCTGTGTACCATGAGGCTACAGCTTCTCCTGAAGAGGCTGAACTCCTGACAAATCAGCAGGATTTGGATGTTCCATCTCATTCTCCAGAACCAGTTTCATCTCAATTGGATGTTCTATCTCAATCTCCAGAACCTGTTTCATATAATAAACCTCTAAGCCAACAAGAAGACACAACTGAAATATCACAGATCTCTGGGGAAGAACCTGTTCTAGCCCAGCAGGAGGCTCCAGAACAGATTCTAGAGCTTCCTAGTGAAGAGGTAGCTCAAGCACCATACTATGAGGTAACAGTTCCATCTCTGGATTATGGTCAAGTATCAGACAATGCCCCAACTCAGCCTCCAAACACCCCTCAAAAGGATCAGCATTCTTCAGTTGGTCAAGAGGTCCCAACCCAGCTTGAAGAACTTCCTGAGGAACCTTCTCCAAGTCAGCAAGGGGACTCAGGTTGGCCTTCAATAGCAGATGAATATTTGTCACCTGCAGATCTAGAGGCAATATTCAGAACTGGACATCTAAAATCATATACAACTACCTTTAAACCTGTGGACCTAGCACTTACCATAACTTCAAAGCCTTCTCTGAAGGATGATGGATCAGTTCTGTTTCTGCAGAAGGACCTACTTCAGCCCCTAGATTCCAATGTGCAAGGTAAAATATCACAAATCCAGACTAATGTCCTTTCAAAATCTCCATACTTCTCCAAAACTGAATTTCTAGCCTTCCAAGAGGTTCAGACAAAAAACCAGCTTAAAATGGTGCACCTTTCTTCATCTCAGCAGGAAGCCTCAGAACTGCCTCCAGATCACAATATGGGAGTAAGCCCTTCTCTACAGCAGCAAATGACCCTATCTTATCCCACAGATATCCACGAGAATCTGAAATCATTTCAACTGCTGGAGCCCACCACAGCTCAGGCTCTAAAACCCCCTAGAAAAGAATTTTCTCTAATCCATAAAGTGATTCCATATCACCCTCCAAAACCACTGAAAAATACTGTAACTCACATTCCAATACACAAGATGACAGTTCCAAGGCCAGATCAGGATCAAGTTGCATATACGCTATCATCTAATGGTTTATTTCAGCTTTTGGACCTAGGAGTTACTGTAACTTCAGGAATTATTCCAGAGGCTAAGCATTATGTACTACCGAAGAGAACTGTAAATCCACCGACTTATTTTCAAGTGAAAATTCCACACCCACATTATATTGAGACTCAGCATCCAAACCCAACTAAAACCACAGTTCAACCTGTGGATCTGGAACTTGCCATAAATCTACAACCTACTACTAAGGAGAAACTTTCTCAAAGTATGCAGGAGACCACAAATCAGAAGATGGAACCACCTAAAGAGGTTGTAGTTCAAGGTCCGGAATATCACGAGATGACCATTCCAGTACCAACTCAGGATCAATCTGAGTATCCAACATTACAGCCCTCAGACCTAGAACTCACCATAACTTCAGAGCCTACCAGAGAGCCTCACCATCCTACAACACCCCCGAAAACTATAATAGTTCATCCTTCAGATCAGCCTGTGGTGATACGTCCAGAACATGTTTACATTCAGCATCCAAATCCAACTGAAACCACAGTTCAACCTTTGGATCTGGAGCTTACCATAGCTCCACAACTTACTAATGAAGGAGAACTTTCTCAAACTGTGCAAGAGAGCACAACTCAGATTACAGAACCACCTAAAGAGGTTGTAGCTCCAGCCCCAGTATATCAGGAGGTGACAGTTCCAACACCACCTCAGAGTCAAACTGAAAATTCAACCTTACCCATTGTCTCATTTCAGCCATTGGACCTGGAACTCACCATAAGTTCAGAACCTGCTAGAGAGACTCACCATCCTACAATTCCAAAGCAGACTATAGTAATTCATCCTCCAAAGCACTCTCTGGTGATACATCCAGAACATGTTCATGCTAATCATTCAAAACCAACTGAAGCTACAGTTCAACCTTTGGATCTGGAGCTTACCATAACTCCTCAACCTATTGCTAGTGGAGAGCTTTCTCAAAGTGTGCAAGAGAACACAACTCAGATTACAGAACCACCTAAAGAGGTTGTAGCTCCAGCCCCAGAATATCAGGAGGTGACAATTCCAATACCAATTCAGGATCAAGTTGAGTATCCAGTAACACCTATTGTATTATTTCAGCCTTCAGATCTGGAACTCACCACAACTTCAGAGCCTACCAGAGAACCTCACCATCCTACAATTCCAAAGCAGACTATAGTAATTCATCCTCCAAAGCATTCTCTGGTGATACAGGCAGAACATATTTATACTCAGCATTCAAAACCAACTGAAGCTGCAGTTCAACCTTTGGATCTGGAGCTTACTATAGCTCCACAACTTACTGATGGAGAACTTTCTCAAACTGTACAAAAGAGCACAACTCAGATTACAGAACCACCTAAAGAGGTTGTAACTCCAGCCCCGGTATATCAGGAGGTGACATTTCCAGCACCACCTCAGGGTCAAATTGAGAATTCAACCTTACCCATTGTCTCATTTCAGCCCTTAGACCTGGAACTCACCATAAGTTCAGAACCTACTAGAGAGACTCAGCCCACTTTAACTCCCAAGAAGACTGTAGTAGTTCATCTTCTAAAGCATCCTGTAGCAACACGTCCAGAACAAGTTCATACTCAGCATCCAAACCCAACTGAAGTCACAGTTCAACCTTTGGATCTGGAACTCACCATAGCTGCAGAGCCTACTAGAACGTCTCACCATACTACAACTCCAGAGAAGACTACAGTTCTTCCTCCAGAGTACCCTCTGGTGATATATCCAGAGCCTGTTCACAATCAGCACCCAAATACACCTGAAGTCACGATTCAACCTTTGGATCTAGAACTTACTGTAACTCATCAACCTACTAATGAGGGAGAAGGTTCTCAAACTGTACAAGAGAGCACAAGTCAGGTTACCAAACCACCTAAAGAGGTTGTAGCTGTAGCCCCAGAATTTCAAGAGGTGACAGTTCCAATACCAATTGAGGGTCAATCTGAGTATCCAGCATCACCCAGGAACTCATTTCAGCTTCTGGATCAGGAATTCATATCTTCTCAGCCTCCTACAGGGACTTACTATCCCCCAACTCCAGAACAGACTACAGTTTATCATTCAGGTCACAGTGTGCTGCTAAACCCAGAACTTTTTGTTCCTATTACAAGAACTCTAACTGAAATAATAGCTGACTCTGATGATATTCCATCTACTGTAAGGAACATTACTGAAAATTTTCAGAGGACCACAGCTGAGGTTACAAAGCCATCTTCAGAGTTTGTAGCTCAAACTCTGGGATATGAAGAGGGCATGGTCCAAGCTCCAATTCAGGGTAAAGCTGAGTATCAAATAACACCATATCAACCCTCAGACTTGGAACTCGCTCTAACTCCAGAGCCTATTAGAGAGGCTTATCATCCTACAACTCTCAATGAGACTGTAGTTCCTCTTCCAGTATATTCTCAAGTGACGCGTCCAGAACAGATTCACACTCAACATCCAAACACAACTAAAATCACAGTTCATCCTTTAGATTTGGAAGTTGCTATAACTCACCAGCCTACTACTAAGGGAAGAAGCTTTGAAACTATGCAAAAGACTTTGTCTCAATCTGCACAGCCACATGAGGGGCTTGTTACCAAAGCTCCAATGTCTGATGATATTAAAGCTACAAGGTCAGGACATCAAACTCAGCATACAATGTCACCTGAGGTCCCAGTTCAATATCTTGATGTAGAGCATGCTGTACCTGAAATATCTAAAGTAGAGAATGGATCTTCTGAAGCCCCAAATAACCCTGTCCCATCCCCTGACAAGATTCTGGTTCAACATCCAAACCTAACTCAAGTCACAGTTCAGTATTTACACTCAGAATCTTCTATAACTCGACAACCTAATACAATGGTTAAACGTTCTGCAAGAATGAAGGACACCCCAACGCATACTTCAGAGATACCTATGGAGACTGTAGCTCGATCTTTAGAGCAATATAAGACAAAAAATATAACTTCAGTGAATGTTGAAACTCAACATTCAAATTCATCAGCTACAGAGTCTGCACATTCCGAAGTGGCTCCTACTCCAAAGTGGTCTGAAATAACACTTCTGCCTCCAGATCAGGTTGAGAGACAATATCCAAGCCCAGTTAAAGTTAAATTTTTGAAAACAGAACCTACTGTAACTCCATATTCTGAAAATTCTAATACAGAAAAAGATTTAACTATGGAACAGCATGCCTACATGTACACCAACATATGTGACTTATGCTTGTGTGAAAATGAGACACTGTTGTGTATTGATCTCAGCCCAATGCAAAGACTCCACCAAGTGCCTGTGCCAAGGCCCAACACCTACAATGACACTTTTTCTATCTTGTAAGCCTTAGCTTTATTTCTGTTTTACATTCTGCCTGACAGCACCCTTTTCTTCAAAGCCTTCCTAGTCACTATAATTCTCATTGATTGCCTTTCTGCTCTTTCCTTGGCTTATCAACTTTTCCTTGTTCTCAGTGTCCTCCTTTCTTCAGTGTCTCTTCTCCATTATGACAGCCCTTTTGCTTTTTCTGTACTCATTTTTACTGAGCTTCATTATGTCATTGCTTAACTTTGATTCTTCTGTTTCATTCCACCCTCTTTATAATTTATCTCATTAATGAGGATGTATCAGAGTGATTAGATTCTGGAGCTGGACTCCTGGGATTTAATCCAAGCTCTGCAACCCTGGATAAAGTATTTACCTGTGAATTAGCTTCCTCACCTGTAAAATGGAGAGTATGATGGCTACCGTTTCATAGGACTGTGGTGAGGTTTAACTACTTACATGGAATACTTAGTTGTTAGCATACATGAATGTTAGCTTTGTAATCTCAGTTATGTCCAGAGCTCATTCTTGTTCTTAGGTTTCTATACTTTGCATGTATTGTGTGCAATACTCAGGACTAAGAAGTATAGGAGTCATATGTGTGGCATTTTCTCTGGGACATGAGATAATATATGGGGAAAGGGGAAATGTTACATTAAAATTTTACCTTTGGCTCCAAGTGTTTAATTTTTAAAATAAGTTATTATATCATAGGCACAGGCATAGCCACAAGAATAAGGATTTAGTAGATTAGTCTACCAGCAAAGATTGAATTAGAAAATAATGAGAGATATTATGAAATACTTTGGATATCAACTCTAGTGGTTTGAAAGCTACAGTGAGATATGGAGAACCATTATACATTTCTAAGAAATATTGAAAAAGCATTAAAACAGAAAGACAGAACCTTGATATGTAATAAGGCTGGCCTTGAGTTCATGATCATCCTGCCTCAGCCTCTCAACTGACAAATAGAGGCATGTGTCTTGACACTCAGATATATGATCATTTTAGTATACTTGTGTAGAGTAATCCAAAGGGGAAGCTTAATTCTTGATCACCATATAGAAAGATCTAGCAAAATTTAGGACTAAAGTGAATAAGAGCTGAGTGGGAAGAAAACCCTGAATCCTCACAGAGTAAGAGAAGATAGGGTTCAGTGACTGATAAAGAATTGAGGACTGATGCTGGACATAGGGTGCATATGGTGGGCACACCTTTAATCCCATAATTCGGGAGGCAGAGGCAGGTGGATCTCTGTGAGTTTGAGGCCAGCCTTTTTTATATAATGAGTTCCACAGCAGCTAGGGCTCCATGGTAAGACCGCATCTCAAAGTTGGGGATTGAAGTGAGCCAAAAAAGAAAAAAAAAGGAACCCACAATTTCTGTCCTGGATGAGATGAGAATGACATTGAATGGACAGACTTAGCAGGCAGGAACTAGAGCAGCTTAAGGGTGGTGAGCTCAGTTTTAGGCATGGTCCTTATTGGTGAACATATAATTAAACAGTTTGAGATTGAGTGGAGATGTCCATTTTCAAGTGAATGGCTTTTTTTCTTCCCTACCACAAGAAAAAGTATGTTTAAACTAAACAAGAAAGTCTTTACTGAGAAATAAGAGCAGAACTAAAGGTAATTACTCCAAGTGGCCACAGAGTTGAAGCTGAACACCAATTAGATATTTAACAGTTTCTTTTAAGCATATGCCTTAAAAGATATATATACTCAAGAATATATTCCTATTCTTTTAAAAATGGCATGGAAGCCCTGTGTGGTAGTATATACCTATAATCCTAGTATTTGGAAACTAAAGAATGAGATTCACAAGCTCAAAGCCAGTCTGGACTATACTTAGTAAACTGTCTCAGAATGATTAGCAGGCTAGGAATGCATCTCAATGGCAGAGTCCTTGACTGGTACTCAGAGTGCCCTGGATTCGTTATTAGCACTGCAAAAAAAGATGGAAGGGTTGGAACACCTCTGGAAGTTACTCAGCTGTAAGTGCTCCCATTTGCAAGTGTTAGCACTGGAGTTTAGATCCTCAGAATCCATGTGAATGGCAGGTGGATGTGACAATCCACCTGTAATTACAGCCTTGAGAGTCAGAAGCACATTCTCCAGAGCAATCTGGCTAGCAAGTCTAACATACCAGAGAGCTCTAGGTTGGATTGAAAGATTTTGCCTTAGTAAAGTAGAATGATTGAAGATGATGCCTAACATCAGACTTTGGCCTCTATGTGTAAAATGGAAACAAAAACAGTGTTTTTAGGGTAATCTAGAAAATTCATTCCAGGTAGATTGTTGCTCTTCTTCTGTGCCCTACAACCAAAATAAACTCCACTTGCTTTTTGGTGTGTGTCCTTCCTTCCAATATCATCTTCCCAGATAGGGCAAACCTCTGACAGTGATATTGTGCTTTTTCCCTAAGTGACATGACCAAGAATGATTTCCACACCAGCACATCACTTTGACCAATTCTAATTTCCTAATCTTTCTAACACCTACACATGCTTCAATAGACAGCCTTTAGGCAGTTTCCATGTTGCTTATAATAAGGGTTTCTTATTTGCTAATGGTGATTTTAAAAATTTGCCTATTTTTCTTGTTGAATTATTAATCATTTTTTATTGATTTGTAGAAGTACTTCATTTAAACACAATAATGTTTTAGAAAAGTGCTTAGTAATTAGCATTTTCTAATCAAGAGACAGGTCATAGTAGAAGTTCAGCTTGCAAGGAAAGGTCTTGGCTTGCATTAACAGCCCAGAATTGCTAACTGTGCTCCCCTGGAAACTGATAGAACTGTGAATTAGAAGATTGGTGCTTCCTTCATTCTGCATTGAACAGAGCGTGCGATGATTTACTGCTTCTGCTTAGTCTTTTCTTATTTATTCAAGTATATGAACTATTTCTTCACAGAAATTTCCAAGGAAATGCTATTTCTTACATTGACAAAAACATATGGAAAGCATACCGTTGGACTGAGAAACTGTGAGTAGTATATGTTCTCTTCAAATGCTATACAAAATATTGCACTAAGGCCCCTTTTTGTCCAGATTTTGAGGTCAATGTGTATGAGAAAAGATTCTTTCCCAGTGAATTTTTGTAGAATAAATAGCTAGATGTGGAATGTTTAGGTTGGAGATAGGGAGTTTTAATGGCTCAAAAAAGTTGGTACTAGGTTAAATGTTAGTACACGTGACTAGTGCATGAGGTCCTTACCAGTGCAGGCGAAAATTTTAATTTAAATGTTGTGGGTTTTCATTGAAAGACAAATTTGTTTTCCAGTACAGAAGTTATTGGTGATGAAGTTTTTAATGGTTATAAAATAAGAGGAACAATGAAACCTTCCTTGTGCCATAATCCCCCAGATCTGGGGTAACTGCTGCTCTAAATTTGCTGTATATCCTTCTAGACATATTTGTATTTGGAAAAATAGTGTTGCTACATTCCTTATCACTGTTACATAATATTTGGTAACTTGATGGTTTCACTTCCTGATATTTAAAGTTTCCTTTCTCATATGTAGGGCCCATACTTTATTTCCAGCTGCATAATATTTCATATAGCACTGGATTAAGCATTCTGTATACTTCAGACAGGTGATTCTGTAGGCTAGATTTCTAGGAATGGAATCTTTAGGGTGGAGGCCATTGCGTATATGAAATTTTAATTGCTCCCAAAAGAACCGAAAACAACTTATGCTCTAGTCAATAGCATGTAACAGCATGTATTTCTGTTCCATTTCACCACTGGATGTTCTCCATCTGTTTGATGATTTTTGATCCAGATAACCTTTTAAATCTTCCAGAATTCTCAGTGAAAATCATCTGACTGAATTACACAAGGATTCATTTGAAGGCCTGCTATCCCTCCAGGTTTTGTAAGTTAGTTAAGCATATCTGTTTGTAAGTTATGAATTATCTGTGGATGAACAAGGGGTTTGAATTAGATAGATACTAATAAAGCAATAAATTGTGCAATTATTGACTGGGTTTGACAGTGCTTGCCTATAATCCCAGGACTGAGGAGGTAGGAAACAGGAGGATTGCTGGAAGTCAGAGCTCTTCATGGTCTGCATGTAGGTTTCACACCAGTTCTGCTTGGCAAGACCCTGGCTCTAAGGCAAAAAACATAATAAAATAAAATCTGTAGTTATGTCATTCGGGGAGGGGGTAGCATTTCAGCACATCTCTAATGTGAAAATGCCTTCTATGCATTTAATTTTTTAAAAAACCATATAGACAAAAAAAGGAAAAAAAAAAAAGAAAAAGAAAAAGAAAAGCATGCCCAAGCTGCAAACCACAACCACTGAACAGCTTGGGATCGGAAACACCTTGGACTGACTCCTTGGATACCACTGACCCCAGAGGAACACCTGACTCAGTTTTGATATTGTGGGGAGAAAACTGGATTTTTCAGGACTGGAGGCTGAACTAAGCAATATTGGGACTGTGGGACCTTGGGACCACCTGCCCATGGGGGGAATGGGGAGATGTGGAGAAGAGAGAATGACCTGATGTGGTATGAGGGGGAAGGGACCTTGAATAAAGATATATAAGGATAGAAAATGTGACTTCTTTATTCATAGTAATAAAAAAATCATATAGACAAACTTCAGATAGAACTTCATTTGCAGGGGAAAATGTTAATGAGGCCTAAACAATTACTGGAACTCATATAGCCCTTGTTTTCTAAGGCATATGCTTGTATTTGGATCTAGTGTGTCATATCTGGATCAAGTCTGATCCATGGTCTCATTACTATAGCCCATGAATTAGGAGTAGTTGACACTCCTAGAGGACTATGCCAGTGCCTTTTTTGTTGA
>PVIH01032047.1:0-10109 GCA_004025045.1 Sigmodon hispidus
GGCAGCAGGCAGCAGGCAGGCAGCAGGCAGGCAGCAGGCAGGCAGGGATGAATCACTTTGCATAACTAGGCTCTATTAGCAGTCACTTATAGGACAGGTGAAGAACATTATACAGGAATTGGTTTTTGTTTTATCATTATCGTTGTTTTTACATCTTCAGACTTTTATGTGAAGAATGTTAGTCTTTTTCACCCCCACTTCCCTTCCTCATGTTCCCCCTCCTTCTCCCTTCCTCTTCCTCATGCCCCCTCCCTGCCCCAGACTAGCTCACTTCTTCCCAGTGAGTTCCTCCCATCACTGGAATTCTTTCTTCATGATCCACTGAGCTGAATCAGAGTTTCTTGCTTGAGTGAGGGCAGGAGGTTATTTACTGGAGCAAGGACCACCTATCAGAGACCATACCACTGAATAAAGAGGCCTTCCCTCCCTCATCCATGAAGAACCTGTGGTTCATGAATCCCGGCTCTTCCCCAAACAGGATCTAATAGTGGGAAGGGGCGAAGGGATAACACAACGTTTCTATAAAGGAACTGTTGTGTCTATAGTTCTGTTACTGTAAAAACCCCCAAGACCTTTAACTCATACGGCCAGAGGTTTGTGGTTGAGGGTCCAGTTCCTGACCAGGTGGAATCACTGCCTTTGGTCCTTACGGGGCTGTAGGATGGTGATTCTGGGGAGTGCCCTCATGGGGCTGTCTCATGGTGATTTCGGGAGTGCCAGTGGAACAGAACTGGCCACCTCATGGCAAGAATGTGACAGCAGGAGGAAGCAGCTGGGGCCCCACTGCACTATCCCTCCCACAGAGCTCACCTGGTCAGTCAGATTTTGTGCCGTCTTGAATGAAAACCCCAGGAGGAGTTAAGAAGAAAGGGTTGACTTTTGGTTTACAGCTTCAGAACCCATAGTCAGGTGATTCCATTGTCAGGTGCAGTGAGATAGGGTGTTCTGGAGGCAGGAGAGTGTGAAGCAAAAACAGATGACCAGAAAACAGAGAGGCATCCAGGAGAAAAGGTTAAAACATTTTCTTCAAAGGTACCGCCCTAGTGACCCACTTCCTCCAGGTAGGACCCACCTTCCTCAGTTTCCAGAACACCCCAAAAGTCTATTAAATCATGAATTCATCAATGAGTTAATGCTTTGATTTGGTCAGAGTCCTTATTATCCAATCACTTCTCCATAACAGATCTACTAGCTGGGGACCAATTCTTCAACACACAGACTTTTTAGAAGTACTTCATATCCTAAACATGGTGCCTCTCAAAGGTGTAACCATCTCACTGTAGTGTTATCCTGGGGCAGGCTCTTTAACTCACAGGTATTTGGAGACACTTAAGATATACCATGGTCTTTCTTTTTTGCTTTCTCAGACATAAAAGAACATAAACAAAGAAGATTTCTTAAAAACAACAAAAGAATGGTATGCCTAAGTAGGTAGAAGTACTTGTCACCAAGGCTGACAATCTGAGCTCAATCCCAGGGACTTACATGGCGGAAGGCAAAAGGGGGTCACTCGTGAGAGAAGAGGAATTTTAATCTATTTTATAGAAATATAAAAATCTATAATTTTAATAGATTAAAAGGTATGTAATTTAGTAAGCATACACAGTATTCGGTTTCATTATTGAGTTTTCGGCCAGTCGTGCTTCCGTTCACTGTTCTTCCTCTTCTCTCACGAGGGACCCCCCCTTTACTCTCTACTCACCTCTTTTCCACTTCCACGTCACTTGTACATAGGACAACTTTCGAGGACAAACCCTAAATGCTGTTCACCGTAATAAGATAGAAATCATGACACTAATTTGCTGGGCAAATATGACATTTTATTTTGAAAGCAAATTAGCTTGTGATAGGCTTATAATGGAATGGATGACAGGCTATCTGTATTTCTATTCTTTTTCTTTCTTTTTCCCTGTGAAGTCTCTAGTGGTCTGTGGTAAAAGATGACCTCTGACTGTGTTCTTCAAATGGCAGAGTTCCCTTCTCTTTGTTGAATAGTCCTCACTCTCTCTTACTGGCTAGAATTCCAAAGATAATGCACCTGTAAGCCCTTGACAATCTGGACCTCAAAGAGTAAGTAACGGGCCTGGGGGAAGAGCGTTGTCTTGGAGAATTAATAATTAATTCAGCATGAATGAATAAACCAGGGAAAATTTTGTTCAGCCATTATGTATTTATCGGTGGAACCACCAAATAAGGTCAGTGTAGACTGGACAGATGATGTAAATAAATGAGACCACTGGAAACCCCAGAGAGGCAGCGTGGCAAAGAGCAGACACAACACAGAAAAGCATCTCTAGCTGGGTTTCTGTGAAGCTGCTTTCTAAGGCAGTTGAAGCCATGTATGGAAATGCCTAAGATGCAGCCATGTTCTTCCTGCTTGTGGAAAACCTGGGAAAGAAGAAAGAAGCCGCTCTGGTGCCATAGACAAGTGTGGAAGCTGTTATCGACAGAGGGTTTCCACTTGCCAGTTGTGTGGAGGAGGTTGTTGACAGATTGTAAGTCTGGGCCCATATGGATCAAAGGTAGAAAATAAATGAAAGTGTCTTCCCTAAGGCCCAGTCATGGTTGAAGATTGGCAAAGGCTGAATAGGCTTCAATTCTTACAACACATCTTTTTTAGCTAGTAAATCTTCAGGTTGTATTTTTAAGTTTAAACCTGACTGCTCTCTGGCTGAATTTCTGGGGGATGTTTTTCCACAGTTATCAGATGAGTGTTTCAGTGATTTTCTTGGCTTCTTTACTGGAACTCCACTGTTCCTTTTTTTTTTTTTTATTGAAATGTCACGATGTCAAAGTAAGTATGATAGGCAATCAAGGTGCATGAGTACTTCTGTCATCCTTCAAACAAAGAAGTACTTTTTACAAGATAGGTGTATGTGTGTGCATACAAATGTCTATATTGTGTTTAGTTTTTAGAATTATTTTTATAGACTTTTAAGGAATAGTTTAAGCTCACATCAGAATTGGAAGGATGATGCAGAGATTTCGCATATATTTTTGCATTCACACATGCTTATTCTGCTTCATTATGAACATCCCACATCAAATAGGTACCTTTGCTACCCTAGTGAACTTAATGACATCAAAGTATGCTTTCTCAATGCCATAGTTTATGTTAGGGCATGAGGATTTGATTTTGGGATTGTATAGACTATAGGCTTTGAAATGTGTAGAATGATGTGTCTGGTCTTAGACTCTCAGAGTAGTTAGTTGTGTGTGTTGAAAATTGAACCTAGTCCTTCATGAATGCTAACCAAGGACTCTACAACTGAGTAGAACCCCAGCTCTCAGGATTATACTTATAAAGACCTTGATTCTTATATAACTTTTGTTGTTTTAAGATAGCTTCATACTGGAGAGGCTTAGGAGATTGTACCTGTTTAATCCACGAAACTCATGACAGTCTCAACCTGCCGCATAAGGCATAGAATCTTCAGTGAGCTGCTGATCTGTAGTTCCCATTGGTAGGCTGCAGAAGCTGGGTGTCAGTGTCAGCAAAGGATGATAACATCGGCAGCAGCAACAACAGGACAGAAGGACCCATCTACAAGCTCAGAGGCAGACAGGCAAAGAGCGCTGCTTTCCCCTAGGACTTTACAACTAGGCTGTTCCCTTGGTCCACAACTCCTGGAAATACCCTTACATACTACCCAGGGGCTTGTCTCTTAATTGACTCAAGGTTTATCCAAGTTTACAAACACAATTACCTACCACATAGTATAATTAGACCAGGATGTTTTTGCAAGTATATGATTATTGGGAAAATAATATTGAAATTTAAAGCTGTTACTCCCAAGCAATGAACCCATTGGCAGAATAAGGATACTAAGTATCTATTTAGTTGGCCCAAATGGAGAGCTCTTCATCATGGCCCATCTACAGGCTTTGAATCTGACAGTAGGGTTAAACAGTCTTTTAAAACAACACCCTTTGAGGCTTTTTGAACTTCCGTGATCCAAACTCTTTCAAAAACTAGATAATATATCTGCCTGGGAATGAATTCTGACCAATCTGTCTTACCTCATTCCATTGTAGTGCCTTGAATCTACCTGGGTACCATCAGGATAACCTCGGGCGTCCCAACTGAGTTGTCTGGCACTAGTCACTTTTCTCACCGATCTGATAAAATACCAGTAGAAGCAACTTTAGGAAGGGCAGGTTTCCTTTGGCTCACATTTGAGGATGCAGAGCACATGATGGGCATACCTGGAGGCAGGAGCGAGAGGCAGTTGTTCACATTGCATGCATAGCCAGGAAGGCACATGGAAAAGGATGCTGGTGCTCAGCCTGCTTCTTCCTCCTACAGTTCATGGCATGGCACTACCCTATCTTCCCACTCCAGTCAGCCTTTTTGGAAATACCCTCCCAGACACACTGAGGGTCATCTTCTAGGTGATTCTAGAGTCAGGCTGACAATGAAGATTGAGCATCTTATGGCCTTAATTTCCCTAACATTTTAATGGTATAATGTGCTTATAACTAAATGAAAGCAACACAGATTCCTCATTACTCAGTTGGACTGTGATGGCAGGGATCAAAGGGAAATGCAGGGGGGTTAAGATTGAGTGGAAGGTATAAAATGTGAAAGATATTAGAAAAGTCGCAAGGCATGTGCTTGAGCAACAGAAGGTTAAAGAGGAAATGTGAACGGTTACTGAGTGTGTCGGCTTTTTACTTGTGACAGGCATGCTTGCTCTGGCCCCCAGATGGCAGGGAAGTGTGGTGATAAAATGTTCTGGCTTCTGCAGCTTGATGAGCCAGGAAAAGGAAGAAGTGGAATAGAGTGAATGTGTGCATCACCCATTTTGCAGGCTTCTGAGAGGGTTTGAGAATATAACACTGTATGACCTCCAGGCCTCCAGTTAAATGTGAAACATCTTAATATAAGAATTGGCACTGATTCCCAATGCTCCAGTGACAAGATTAATATGAACGAGTGTAAGAGAGTGCACAGTCAAATCCTAAACTAGGCTATAGAGACACCAGTTCTTATGGCACATGAGGATAGAAAGCTCCAAGCAAGGTGGGGATGCAAATGCTGTTACCAAGGACTGGAATTTATCTTTGAAAGGCAGAATAAGCTGAGAGAACATCAGGGGGTTACGGTGAAGTATTTCAGGCAGAGAGTACTGCTAGATAATGTTGGGAGGGATGAAAAAGACGCGTGTGAGGACCTGTGAGGAAATCTAGAACACATACATTGGTGCACGTAGTCGAAAGCCTACCAAAATTATTTATTTAATAAAATGTATCCGGAATATCAGAGAACAGAATCACCCACAGTCAAGCTGAAGGTCAGAGAGTGGTGATCCACACCTTTAATCCCATCACTCAGGAGATAGAGGTCTTTGTATATTTCTGTAAGTTTAAGGCCTAACAACCAAACAGTGATAGCTCACATCTTCAGTTTTAGCTCTAGGATTATGATACAGAGTTGAACCAAGAAGTAAAACAGCTCAGCAGGGAAGATATTCAAGGCAGGAGAAGGCAGAAATTGAGGATTCTGTGGAAGAGACCAGTCAGACCGTAGACCCTTGAAGACCAGCATTTATTCTGTTCTGCCTGAGAAGTTGGCTGGGGGAGAATTGACTGGGGTCAGTTTCCTCTCTCTGATATTCCAGCTTTTCCTCAATATTTGGCTCTGAGTTTTCATGATATAACAACTAGAATGTGTGCATATATTTTTTAGATTACTTAAGACAAAAATTCCCCACTTAGGCAGTTTCTGGTTAACTAGACCTGAGTTTTGTTTTCCTGTTAGTTCTGTCTTAGTTAGCTTGCATTGGAATCCATTATAGCCTAAAGGTCTTGACTTTTCTTCCTGCTCAGCAGCTTCACCCTAGTCATGTGGCCTGACCCCCTCACACCTGCTTTCTCTAAGTAGAATCAGGGATGAGATGTGATTCGAGAGCTTGATGCTTTCTATTGGATGATTCAGCGTGAAAGGAAAGGAAATTGGGAGGGAAGGATAGAGAATTGAATGTAGACAAAAGATTGTAGTTGGAGGAAAGAAAATACAAGTATAAGGAAAGTAGGATCATGTAGGTAAAAGCCACAATCTGAAGATTTCAAAATAGGACAAAATAAGGAGCACATTCAAATACAGTTTAGTAGGAGAAAAAGCCGGGAGGCAGGTATACTGTAGCCTGTATTGGCAAACTGTCATGTGCTGTTTGAATTTACCGAGGAACTGGTTCTGGACGTGTGTCCATCCCCATCCCCTGTGCTCCCCAATCTCCTTCCTCTACTTCAGGCCCAACCGTGTTTTCTGAAAGTATCCTTGAAGGTTCTATGTCTTAGGGTGACTCCACTCCTCAAACCTTCTGTGACATGGAAGGCAAAATGACTCCAATGAGAACACCATGTCCTTCAGAACAGCTAGAAGGTGAGCCATTGCCAACAGAGGTTGCTATTGTTTGTTCCTTTGGCAGATAAGTCATGGATGTTCAACCATGGAAACCTCATCCGTGGAGGAAAGCTCAAGTGAGAACTCCAGCTGAATGACTGCCTCAGTTTCCCCAGTCAGTTTCCACTGTATGATTTGAGTGCCTAATTTGATGACCTTTTGCTAGCAATCAATCAATTTTATCTATGTTTCTATATATGTCTGTCTATATGTATGTATGTATGTATGTATGTATGTATGTATTTGTCTGATCTCTTACTAGTTATTCTTTTTTTAAAGATATTATTTATTATTTATTATGTATACAGTATACAGAAGAGGGCACCAGATCTCATTATAGATGGTTATGAGCCACCATGTGGTTGCTGGGAATTGAACTCAGGACCTCGGGAAGAATAGTCAGTGCTCTTAACCTCTGAGCCATCTCTCCAGCCCTACTTGTTATTCTTTTATTTTGACCTGTATATTCAGTAAATTCATTACTCACTCAAAAACGAGTACTCAAATCATAGGTACTGTAGCTCATTCCCCAGACCACTCAGAGCACAGGGGATGGAGTTAGGTGCTGCAATGAAATGTAAGAACCCAGGTTTGGAGCAGGAGGGCCCCCCTCAGTACTTGACAGCCTAATGACTGAGAGCATCACTCCTGGTGGTGGAAAGGTTCCTGGGAACAATGCAGTTAGAAACAGTACACACATAACCTGCACTAGGGAAATGTTTCATTTAGGAAGATGTGGCCATTTTATCACTATTACAAACACTTAAGGATAGTAAAAGTAAACACTGTAGAAATCTGAATATGAGTCTGTAAATAAAGTGAATCAAAGATTCTGGGTGGTGACCCATGGGTGGTGACCCTGTGTGAACCCAAAGCACAGTGTTTTGGCATATGTTCACTGTTATTTCTTTTTTTTTTATTATGAATGAAATCATACTTTTTATCCGTGTATATCCTTATTCAAGCTCCCTTCCCCCTCCCACCCCCAATGTTATTTCTTCTTCCCAAAGCAGTGATCTTTACTGATGAGGTAAATCTGTGCATGTCTCTTAGACTTGCCTGCCAGTAACACAATGACATTGCTCACCTACTGTTTCCCCATGAGGTCACTTAATTAAGGGGCGCCTTCTCACGAAACCTCATTAGAAAGCAGAAATGACACCCAATGTGGGGGGCAGCTATCTAGTGTGATAGCAGCCCAAGGAGGGGCTCAGAAAGAGAAAGAACCTGCAACCCACCAGGAGAAAAAGGCCACTGTCTGAAAAAACTTCCCCAGCCTAAAGTGAAATGGAAACACGTGTGGCCCGATCTGCCTAAAGCTGGAGGCTGACTCTACAGCCTAACCAGCTGGTAATTACTCCTCCGGTCACATGTTCTAGCTGTTAAGCGGCCTTTTTTTGGGGGGGCGGAATTCGTACCCCAAAGTTAAGCGCCAAATGTAGTATCACGAATGAGACTCAGAGCCAAATATTGGGGGAAGTCTGAAATATCAGAGAGAGGAAGCACCACAGTCAATTCTCACCCAGCTGTCTTGCAACTTGCTCAGCCTCGCTCCTGGTCACTTCTGTCAGTCGCTTCTCCCAGTTGCTTCTGTTCTTTCTGGGTTTCTACAAGCCCTTATATACCCTATCTTATCCAGGTTAGGATTAAAGTTAGGTCTTTGGGAATATCACATGTGAAAAACTACTCAGGATGAGTCCTCAAACACGCCAAGCATGCTGGAGCTGCCTGGGAAAAGTGCTGCTAGCCAGGTAAGACCCTGCACTTGGCAGCCCTTTGAAGGCAAGCACTGCATAGCCACAGACCTGGCCCTTGGTCCACATAGGCAGTGCTGTGGTGGCTTTGTGGGCTGAGGCATGAGAACTCTGAAGAGGTATGGGTTTGAGGTCTGTTTAAGTGGATCATAAAACACTGTGGCCACAGCCATGATTTGGGAAGTTAGGCCCAAGCCAGAGATGACAAAGGAAGAGATAGATACTCTAGTAGTTTACCTCGAAAGACAATCAGAGCTCTACAGTTCTTCTGCTTGGGAACTGTGAAAGGCAAGTTTATTTTCATATGAATTTTAATGACATTGTTTCAGCTGAATTTAAAAGTCAGAAATTCAATAAGTATCTCACAATCTAGGCAATATGAGAACTTGTTCATGCTAGCTCTGTTTGGAAGGCTGATGGTTGATTCTTTTGTTTTATTAACAACTTGATTCTTTGCTCTTTGCTCAGCTTCAGCTCAGGCATTTTGCTGAGTTGGAAACTGGAAATTTGTTGTAACAGAAGGGGAAATAATCATATGCAGTTTCCTTCCAAGTCCGTTTCCAGTTCTTTTTTCTTGCTTTTTGAATTCCATGGGAAAATTACCCAGCAGGGCAGCTCCTCCAAGATACAGCAATGCTCATTTGGCTTTGGCTGCCTTTGTTTTCCAGCTGCAATATAATTACATTTCCCACACGATTTATTTTTTTTTCTTTCAAATTAGTAGATAGAAAATGCTGATGGCTCTTTGGGGAGCAAATCTTTGAAGGGTCTCTCCTTGGGCTGTCCTTTGTGTGGGGATAGATGACGCTGGTCAGCTAGGCCGGCTGCCTGTTTTGTGGTGATTCATCACCCTCAGCCTTTTAATTAACAGTTGCAGGTGAATCACTAATTGGCTCCACATTTGCATACATAAGCCAGAGATGAGCAGGTTTACGGTTATAAATCTTAGTCGTGCAGGCAGAGCAGAAATGGCAGCCTTCATCTCTCATGTCTGGCTTGTCTTGTCAGCTCTTTACACTGGTCTGCCTACATTGAAAGTAGGTTAAAAAATTGACTTGCTATATTGACTTGTCAGAAAAAGTGACATTATTCTTGAAGAAGAAAGGACTAGAAAAACAAAACAAAAAGCATTACACAGTATATTGGAAACATGATCCTTTAGGTAGTTTACAATTTGATTACTTTATCATATAAATTCTTTGGTGGAATAAGCAGGGAAAACTCTTCCTTTTCCTTTCCTGCTTGTCTCCTCTCTTTCTTTCCTAACACCATCTCTCTGGCTGTGTAACCCGGGTGCCTCCTCTACTGACTGCTGGGATTGCAAGTATGTCCTGCCACATCAAGCAACAGACAGAAGGCTCTTCAGGATTTCTTGTTTATTTGAGACTGAAGTCTCCTCTCTCTGTCCCATATAGAATCTAACATTCAGGAAATCTGAGAAGAATCCAAATTTCACATCACATTTGAGCAGAGTTTGTTCTAGTCTCTGTACTCAAGGGCCCTGCTTGGTGAGATGCTATGGGCCTTCAAGCTGTTAGTCTGATCACCTAGGCCTATGATATCTACTCTGTCTAAAGTTAGAGACACTCTACTTCTAAGAACATCCTTACTGTTTAAGGAAATTACCATCATCCTTGGATACTATTTGTTAAGGAATCACATATATCTAGAGTAGTCTGGCCATTGGATACAATCTGTATTAATATTCAATCCTTGTTTCTTACATAGCAGTATTGATGGACAAAAGCAGTTGGTGAGATAAGCATTTATTATTAAATCCTGGCCACAAGCAACAGAGTTCTCAGACAATGAAGATACAGTATAGTCAGTAGGTATGATTGGCATACATTTCTGCCAGTGTGATTTCTTATGCTAGGATAGAGATGCCCATTCTCTTTGCAAGCAAGCAGGGAATGTAGCTGATATTCATATACGTGGTGGTTACAGTT
>PVIH01032048.1:0-10108 GCA_004025045.1 Sigmodon hispidus
AATGTAGTATTTTTTATGTGTGTTACAGTATCAGAATGTTCTCTGGGGATACATGGTATGAAGTTCTCAGGGAGAATGAAGACTATTCCACTTGCCAAATCTGGGGCCTATCTCATACTCTGCTTACAACTGTGCTATACCTTGGCTTTTCTTTTGATTCACAGTTATTTCACTATAGTTGCAGGAAATGGAAAGGGCCTATACTAGTGCAGTTTATTGACCTCACTGGAGAAAAAGCAGGAAACTACACAAGGTTAGGAAACTGCAGAGGCATGGGAAAAGGTCAGTACAAAGTAAGGAAGACAGAGTCTTGTATTTGGAGAATTGGAGACATTTATTAATCCATAGTCAATCCAGAAATCTTGCTTATTGTTTAATTTCATTGTCACTTAACTTTCTACTGAGTGATTTTTGTTTTTCTAAATTAATCAGTCTAAAAACATACTATATTTCTGTGTTTTAAGGATTCCCAGCTTAGTTGATATATTGTATATTTAATAAAATACTCTGGAATATCAGAGGACAGAGTCATATCTCCAGCTTTTTTTGTTTTTGCTTTTGTTTTTTTTCAAGACAGGGTTTCTCTATGTACCAGTCCTGGCTGTCCTGGAACAAACTTTATAGTTCAGGCTGGCCTCACATTCACAGAGATTTTCCTGCCCCTGCTTCCCAAGTGCTGGCACTAACGGTATGCGCCACAACTCAACTTTTGCCTTCTGCTACCTTATATTTCTTTCTCCATACAGCTATTTTACTCTCTGGTTCAACTTTCCTAGAGCTAAGATTAAAGGTGTGAGCCATCACTGCCTGACTGCTAGGCCTTAAACTCATCTCTGTCTCCTGAGTGATGGACTAAAGGCATGGGTCACCATTCCCTGACCTTTAGGCTTGGCTGTGGGTGATTCTGTCCTCAGATATTCCAGACTATTTTTTTTTATTAAATGAACAATATATCACCATTCCCAGCATTTTCTGCTTTTCTACTTGTACCTTCTCAAGTGTGTATGGGTAGTAGTTGTAATTTGTGTGACATTCTACTACCATGTCTCAAGTGCCCTCTAAAAATTCTCTTGCAAATACAGATAATTATTTCCTGCAGAGTTTTCATATGATTTAAATGTCAGCATGACACCTTTATTCAAGCAACCATTAGGCTATTATATATTATAATCAGGGAGAAAAATATGAAAACAAAATAATAGTAGTTATAAGAATAATAATCAATAGAAGTGGGGAATATTTAGAAACATGTTTTAGTTTTGAGAATTTCATGGATGAGTATTGTTTTATGTCCTATCTGCCCTTTCTCTCAAACTTCTCCTGTGAACCTCTAGCTTTATTTTCTCAAGTTCATGACCTGTGGTTATCCTTCAATTATTACTGCCCTCCCACACCCACACATTGACCAATACAACCTTCAAAGTCCATTTTAGTGCTGCTTATGTGTGTTTGTGTTTAAGGCTGACCACTTGGAATTGAATAACAATTTGGGAGGCTCATACATGGGAAAGACACAGAGTGTCTCTCCCTCTCTCAAAAGTCATTAATTGTACTTTTTCATGTAGGTGTGTGCTCTTGTGAAAGTTCCCCTTCTACACTGGTGTATCAACTGGTGTTGTCAAAGTTTAGGTCTTGTTTAGGCAGCCATATTGTTGAAATTTCATGGATTCAGTTTTCCTGTCACATATAGAATACACTGATATTATAGAAGATATTTTGGTATAACACATTTACATTTACAGGATTCTGGACAAAGATAAACTTTATTCGGAGTCATATACAACCATAAATGCAGGTGAATGCTAATTTTGTATCCTATGTTCTCTGACCTCAATAGAATTATGTCAGAAATCATAAAAAGATATCTGAACTGGGCATGGAGGCTCACATCTGTATTCCTGGCACTCAGAACACTAAGATGCTTCCATTGATACAAGTTTAAAGCCAGCCTTGGCTACTTTGTGAGTAGAGGCCAGCATACACTATAGTTTGAGACCCTGTTTCAAAACAAAATAAACCACCAAACCTAAAAGTGTTTGGCGACTAATAATACACATTTAACCATTTCTCCTGTCATTAGAATCTCTGACTTTTTTAAAAAAAATATTTAAAAGTATTTCTTTAATTTTACATAACTACCACAGTTTACCCTCCCTTCCCTCCTCCAACTCACCTCCCCCAGCTTCCCCACAATCCACTCCTCAGAGAGGGTAATGCCTCCTTTGGGGAATTAATAAAGTTTTGCATATCAACTTGCAGCAGGACCAAGCCTCTTCCCCCATATCAAGGCTGAACAAGGTGACCCTCTATAGGGAATGGGCTATAAAAAGCCAGTTCATGCACTAGAGAATAATAGGATCTTAGTTTTAAGGGAAATAGCCTTGAGTGCATTGGCACAGGAGACCACTTCCTAAATATAACACCAGTAGCACAGACACTGAGAACAACAATTAACAAAGGGGACCTCCTGAAACTGAGAAACTTCTGTAAGGCAAAGGCCATGGTCAATAGGACAAAATTACAGCCTACAGAATTAGCAACCCTACGTCTGATAGAGGGCTGAACTCTAAATTATATAGAGAACTCAAGAAACTAGACAACAAAAATAGCAAGTAATCCAATTAAAACAGAACAGACTAAAAATCTAAAGAAAGAATATCCACCAGAAGAACCTCCAAAGGCCAAAGACACTTAGAGAAGTGCCCAACATCCTAAGCCATCAGGGAAATGCAAATCCAAACAATTCTATGATACCACTTTACACCTATCAGAATAGCTAAGAGCAAATACACAGATGATAGCCTATGCTGGAGGGGATGCAGGGCAAGGGGAACACTCCTCCTTTATTGCTGGGAGTGTAAGCTGGTTCAGTTACTCTGGAATGCAGTATGCTGCTTTCTCAGAAAACTGGGAATCAATCTCCTCAAGGATCCAGCAATACCACTATTGGGCATATACCCTAAAGATGCACATTTGCACTCCAAAAGCATTAGCTCAGCTATGTTCACAGCAGCATTATTTGTAATAGCAAGAAACTGGAAACAACCTAGATGCCCCTCAACTGAAGAATGAATTAACAAACTGTCATACATCTACACAGTGAAGTACTATGCAGCAGTAAGAAAAAAATATTACCCTAAAATTTGCAGGCAAATGGATAGAACTAAAAAAAAAATCTTTAATGAGGTAACTAGGCATAGAAAAACAAACATGGTATGTTCTTACTCATGAGTAGATATTAGACATAAAGCAAAGAATAACCGGCTTACAATCCATAAGCCCACAGAAGCAAAGTAACTGAAGGATCCTAAGAGAGACATCCATGCACCCCCCTGGGAAGAATAAATAGATAAGATCTCCTAGTAAACTGAGAGGGTGTAAGGGGATCTAGAAAGAGAACATGAGGAAACAGGGTGGTAGACTTGGGGGAACGACACAGGGGAAGAACATCAAAATAGATATCTTGACAGAGGAAAACGTTTTGAATCTGGGGAGAAAATGGGTGCTAGGAAAACTCCCAGGAATCTAAAACTGCCAGCTAAGACTCCAAGCAATTGTGGAGAGTCTGCCTGAACCGACTTTCTCCAATAATCAATTTGATGGCCACCCTACCTGTCATCATAGAACCTTCATCCAGCAAGTGATAAAAACAGAGACAGAGATCCACAGCTAAGCACTGGGCTGAAAGAGAGGGAGAAAGGATTATTATATGATCAATGGGATCAAGATCATGATGAGGAAACCCACAGAGGCAGCTGACTTGAGCTACTGGGAGCTCACTGACTGAATGACAACTGGGGAACCTGCATGGCACTGAACTAGGCCCTCTGAATGTCAATCACAATTGTGTGGCTCGAGCAGTTGGTGGGGCCTCTGGCGGTGTTGGGTCCAAGGGCACTGAAAAAATGGGGGGCAGAGTACCAAGTCTAAAACAGAAGTAAACTTTATTTTAAAATAAAAATAAAAATTACATTGAGGTACAATCGGCCTATCAGTTAAGTGAGACTACAGTCAGGGTTGGAATTCTGTAACAGGGACAAAGGAGGTGGGTTTAAAGCCCCCTTTTATAGCAAACATAAGCATCAGGGAGGGGATGCATGCTAGGGATCACATAAACACATCAGGCATGGAAAAAATTTACAATTTTGAAGTTAAACTTTTACAGACAAATAATAGACAAGTTATAGAATGTGAAGTCATATATTTGAGAGGCAATGGGTTGTGAGGAGTTGGAAAGAGATGAAAATGATGTAAATATAGCACTCATGTGAAATCCACAAAATAATTTTAAATTTATAACTAAAAGACAAGGAGTACATATGTATAAGTTTATACCAGCAAAAATAAAGCCTGAATTAGTAAAAGAGATGGATGAAAAGATTTAAAGAGTGATATGATGACAATGTTTGAATTCTAGGATCTAAGGTGTATAGAAATTTAGGCATTCTAGTTATACTTAAAGAGTGGGTCTCCTAGGAAGGAGTCTTTAAGGTAGAGATTAGTGTGTTGTAGGTAGGTATCTAAGAAAGGAAAGAAAAGATAAGAAAACAGGAGTCTGACACTGAAGGATATTAATTATCATCCAGCAATACCAAGACCTAGACAATCTTGTGGGGAGATCTGAAACTGGAATGACTCTGAGTAACCTTAGGGAAGATGATTCTAAATTTTACTTCTTTTCTTTGGTTTGAGGCAAGTCTTTTAACTATGCCCAAGCAAACTTGAATCTCACAGTGTTTCTCATGTTTCAGCCTTCTGAGTGCTGAGATTTCCAACACAGGGTATCACACCTGGAAAAGTTGGTTTTATATGAGATAATATCTTTAGGTGTTCATAGTATGATAGAATTAATATGCCTTGTTCATGGAAAAAAAAAACACTCTTCCCACTTATACCTGAAGGAATAGATCTTTACTCAAGTGCCTAGCCTACTGGGGCTACTTCTAAATAGCAGTCAACCTTGGATAGATGCCCCTGAAGAGAAAACTTAGCCCAAGAAATCTCATTTTGGATTTTGTTAGCTATTTTATGTTAGTAGTTAAGTAGACAAATCTTATTAATCCAGTTGTATTTCAGAGCTGTTTGTCCCTATAATTTTTAAAGTGAAGTTTAATTTCACAAAGACTTTTTTCTGAAATTACTTTTGGGATAATATTTAAAATGAGAGACATTTTGTAACCCTGTAAAATACATAGGGAATATAACATTCCAATGTCTACAACGAAGGCAAATTCTTTAGTCAAATAAAAGAATATTATGGGTTCCGAGGAAGCTAGCTGTGGGTGCAGAAGCGTCCCTCGTTGAGCTGCCTTGGTCTCCGCCACCTCATGGCGGTGATCGGCGTGCACTTGGGCTGCACATCGGCCTGTGTGGCTGTCTACAAGGATGGCCGGGCCGATGTGGTTGCAAATGATGCAGGGAATAGAGTCACACCAGCCATCGTTGCTTACTCAGAAAATGAACAGGTAATCGGTCTGGCAGCAAAACAAAGTAGAAT
This sequence comes from Sigmodon hispidus, assembly GCA_004025045.1. Taxonomy (NCBI): domain Eukaryota; kingdom Metazoa; phylum Chordata; class Mammalia; order Rodentia; family Cricetidae; genus Sigmodon; species Sigmodon hispidus. The sequence continues at coordinate 5,498 of PVIH01032048.1, forward strand.
AAGAAATATTTCAAGCACAGTGGTGAAAGTAAAGCAGATCCTTGGCAGAAGCCAGGAGTGTGGTCCTCAGGCCTGACTTCTCAGCACTTAGCCCTGAGAGGAAAGAACCGGCTGGCTCCTGGAAATATGCTGAGAGCACACAGAATTTCCCCATGCCTTCAAAAGTAGCCTGCTTGAGTAGCCTTCCTTTCCAGTCCACTATGGCCACCACCAGTAGCAGTGCGGGCATTCGTTGGTCCAGACAGGAGACACGAACTCTTCTCTCCATAGTAGGCGAGGCAGAGTATATCCGACGCTTCCAGACTATGCATCATAATGAGATGTCTATCAGGCCGTGTCTAAGCAGATGCAGCAGGAAGGCTTTCACCGTACCGAACGCCAGTGCCGCTCCAAGTTTAAAGCTCTGAAGGCATTGTATTTAAAGGCCTATGTTGCCCATGCCACGAGTATGGGGGATCCACTGCACTGTCCATTTTATGATACCTTGGATCAGCTTCTTCGAAATCAGATAGTGACTGACCCAGACAACTTATTGGAGGCTGCTGCTTGGTCCAAGCACTGTGATCAGAATTTAGTGTTCTCTGACAACCCAGGGGAAGAGGGAAGCAGCATGCAGAAGTTGAGAAGGATGCAGGCAGCTGGTCATCAGCATATTTTGCAAACAGTTAAGGAATCAGATGGGGATTTTCAGCTGAGAATCAGTGACCTGATGCCAGCAGCCAGTGACCGTGAGGACTCCCGGGATAAGTCCTCTGGTGCAGGGTGCTCTCACGGAACCCCCAGCTACAACAGCCCCACCACCTTTTCAGAGGTGCAGTTGCTATCTGCCAGAGCAGTCCCATGACCAAACTGGGTGTGTCAAGAGAATCCAGTCTTTGCACCAGCAGCAGCCGAAAACCTCTTGAGGCAGCCTCCAAACCACAGCCTCCAGGCTCCTCTTCCAGAGTTGCCTCTGGTGGGGATAGGCCTCTGACCAGTGAGCCCTCTCCACGGTGGGCAAGGCGAAGAAGGCGCTCAGTGGCCAGGACCATTGCAGCTGAGTTGGCAGAAAACAGGAGGTTGGCACGAGAACTCTCCAAGAGAGAGGAACAGAAGCTGGACAGGCTGATTGCTATTGTTGAGGAGGCCAATGCCCAGCGAGATACTGCTAATGAGCTGCGCAGGGATGCTGTCATTGCCGTCAGACTTTTGGCCACAGCAGTGGAAGAAGCAACTGGTGCTTTCCAGCTAGGACTTGAGAAGTTGTTTCAGAGATTGATTTCAAATTCCAAAAGCTGAAAACTGATTGGATGGATATATTTCTATTTCGAGCAGCTACCTTCAGGAACCCTGGCCTCTTTTCCTTGTCTTCAGGGGGAAAAAAAAATAGATGAATTGTTAATACACAGGACAGTAGTGAGTTCCTTTTCCTAAGATTTTTTCCACTAACGAAAAGGCCTTTGAGGAATAACAGAACGATGCCAAGTAGAAACCAGAAGGAACAAATTGATAGCTAGCTGTCCTGGCTTCCTCAAAAGTGTGAGCGAATCCTCTTTACCTCTACAGCAGTCTGTTGAGGGGATCTGTGGTCATTCCTGCCCTGCCTACCTCACAGGGATGTAGTGAGGATCAAGTGACAGACCTATAGATGCGAAAGCATTTTAAAGCCCTGTGCCCTGCCAGTTAGCAGTGCATTTGCCCTTGGCTAAGGTGAAGCTCTCCTAAGCACTTTCGTTTACAATATACAGACTGTAGTGATGTCCTGTGACCTCTTGCTTGAATCTTTACCGGTTTAACTCGTCTGCCTCTTAGATTGAGATCTTAAGTTCTTAACCCTCTCTGTGGTTACTAGTCGAGGCACAATTATATTTGTGTCTTTGTCACTTACATTTTCATGCTGTGTCTCTGGCATACCTACTAGCAAGCACTTCCCCCTCTTTGTTTTTATTAGTTCCTGGGCTTTGTAGAGATGATCTAATTGCGCACTCTGGAGGTGATTTTGTATTGGTAGACTTTAATGTGGTAAAACAGTGACTTTTATAATGCAGAAAGTGTAAGTTCTTTGCATTTTGTATTACTTGAGCCCCTTTAGACACATAAGTTGTATGTTTACATTGTGACTCTCATTTGATCATGGGTTATATACATTTTCAGTCTGCTTGGGGCTGGTTGCATTTTTTTCTATTAGCCAATGTTTGGGTTGGGTCCTAACATATTATCGAGGGCAAGTCGAGATACAGAGGAATTTTTTTTTAATCTAAGTGATATAAAAAAGAGTTCTTAGAGCTAATGGATGTGGTGGAAGGGAGCCGCTCTGCTTACCCTTTAGTTTTGAGAATACTGGGAGGTGATAAAAGCCACTCTCCAGAGAGAGCTTCCTAATGCTCTCACCCAGGCCCACATCTGTAGTAAGAGGCTTCTGGCCCAGACTTTCCGGTCTAGACCAGAGGTTTGACCGCCAGTCCGCCCCACAGAATCATACAGATACTTACATTAATTTAATGCTCATTAACCTAGGGTCCAGGCACATAACTTGCTAACTCTTTCATCTTAACCCATGATTTTTATCTTGTTCAGCCATGCAGCTTGCTACCTTTCCTCAGAACAGCATAGTTGTCCTCTGTACCTGCTTGCTTTTCTGCTGATCTCTGTGGTGTCTCTGTGGCATCTCTGCTCTGAGATGTTCCCAGAGTTTTCTTAGTCTAGTAGCCCCGCCCATACTTCCTGTCTACCTTTGGCCAATCAGCATTTTTATTAAACCAGTGAGAGGGTCAATTATTTACAATACAGCAGAACACAGTCCCACTACATACATCCCTGGGCGTAGGTGGTGACTATAAACTACGTCAGTGTTATTGGCCTTCACTGAATTGGTTCTTAGTGGATCTTGTAGTACTTTAGAAAACATAGGCAAGAATCCTGGGGATTTAAATGCCCTCTTGCAATTAGGAAGCTTGGGATAAAATGAGCAAGTGTGTTGAGAGGGTTTTGGGGGGTAGCATTGCAGTGGATTGCTTACATGGAAGTGGTAATGTTAATTAGTAAAGAAAAAAACAAAAGGAGACAATGGTGGGACCAACCTGAACCATATCTACGTGACAGAGAGCTTCTGTAAGGATGAGCACTGGCGACATGTGTTGCAGAATACACTGCATACAGATCCAGTTCTATCTGGTTAGAATCCTGGACTCCAGGTCTGTCACAGTTGTTTTCATTGGGTGAACCACTTTTCCTTTTGTGCCTCTTTTTTTTTTAACTATCTAAGTTGCAGAATTTCTACTAGATGATCTTTATAGTACCTTTTAGTTCTAGAATTTTAAATAACATAGTAAAGGTAAAAATGGAGGTGAGCTATTTATAATATTTTCAGTCAGCAGCTGTTAATGTTTGTTTGAAATACTTTTAATGTTTGTTTAAAATACAATTGTATTTTAGGACACCCTCTATGGTACTATGTTTATTGATATGCTGATGAAAGTTCTGAGCATCATCCTGAACATCTTTCTTTCATTGAAGTGGATATACAAATGTGTGTTGTTTCTTGTTTTAGGCCATGACGTGGAAAGATGCATATCTGTTGTAACCAAATAAAGCTAATACTGATAATAGATTTTCTGGGGAAAAAATCCAAAAAAGTACTTTAAAGAGACTTAGACCTGTGCCATATGAATCCAATGGTGACAGTGTGTAGATGGCGTCTATCTGATATGGGAGAAACGCTAAGGAACAGAAGTGGAGTTAAATTGGGGTATTTTGAAAACCCTAATAGGCAAAGTAACCAAAATAAGGGAATAAAACTCAAGGTCCTGAGGTGTTAACAGGAAAACATGCAAACTACTAAAGGACACAGTGCAGTGGTGGAGGCCTGAGTGAGCTTCCAGCCTACTCATTACCTCCTCCAGCAAACCTCCACCGTTCTGTGACTCAGGCTCTCTATTTAAAGTGGGAACTAACAAGTGTCTGCCCAACCTACTTCACAGCGATGTTGTGAGGGAGGATCCAGTGCACAGATGAATGTATGTTTAGATGTGTAGGCACAGGAATGTCACCAGAGTGGGAAGGAGATCCCACAACACTTGAGTACTGGTTTTGGCAAGCCTAGGGGTCAGAGGTTCTTGAGGAGAAAGAGGACGTGGCATTGCTGGTAAAAAATTGTGATGGGATGGTAGGATCAACACCTAAAGACACGGTGTGAACGAGGTGCGGCCTACGCCACCCCCACTACCTTTGTTTTTCTGTTACATACTTAATCCTGGACAAATAAAGTTTCCACTTGTGTGTAAAAAAAAAAAAGAATATTATGAAGAAAACACTCGTGTTAAAGTGTCGCAAGAATGTCACCTTGACTTGGTAAAACTCTTTCCTCTCACTCTTTTCAGGCTCCAGTCTCTCCCTAAGCAACCTCTCGGTTGTTCCATTTGAACTCATGTATGGGAGGCCAGTTCTAAGTGCTGGCCTCCCATCCAAACCCTCGGCCCTCCTGATCACCTACTCACCCCTACTCTATCATCTCCTATCTCTCCTCTGGAACTTTATTTACTACTCCCTGTCCCAGGCACGTACCAGCCCCTGCCCACCTCCAATCAACATCAGGGATCAGGTCCTTCTCTCTCCTCCAGACCAATGCCCCTC
>PVIH01032049.1:0-10107 GCA_004025045.1 Sigmodon hispidus
AGGTATTAGCTCAACTATGTTCATAGCAGCATTATTTGTAATAGCAAGAACCTGGAAACAACCTAGATGTCCCTCAACTGAAGAATGGATTAACAAACTGTGGTACATCTACACAATGGAATACTACGCAGCAGTAAGAAAAAATGATATCCTAAAATTCACAGGCAAATGAATGGATTTGGAGAATATCCTCCTGAGCGAAGTCTCACAAACTCAGAGAGATAAGCAGGGGATGTACTCACTCACTAGTGGCCTCTAAACAAACAAACAAGAAAAAAAAGCCAAACATGCCCTAGAGGCAAACCACAACCACCGAACAGCTTGGGATCAGAAACACCCTGGACTGACCCTTCAAACCGCAGTCCAACTATAGGAACACCTGACTCACTCTTGAGGGAGGGGGGAAAGAACTGGATTTGGCCAAGAGTGGAGACTGATCTAAGTATTATTGGGTCAGTGGGACCATAGGACTGTCTGCTCCCTGCCCAGGGAGTGGATGGGGAGTTGCAGAGAAGAAAAATGACCAGATGGGTTGGGAGGGGGAAGAGACCTTGAATAAGGATATACAGGGATGGAAAAAAAATTCAGAGGGAAAGATGAACACAAAGAAAATATATGTGTAGCAATCTTATTTGTATTTCCACCCTTGATAAGCCATGCTTATGATTCCTATCCTCTGTATAGTTATTGTTAACTCTTCCACATTTTAAATTCTTTTTACTGTGTTTTTTTTGATAAATACAAAATAAAGAAGGAAAAAAAAAGAAAAAGAAAAAAAAGAAGTGTATCTTAAATGACTAAGTAAATTTTAAATTAAAAAAAAAAAAAGAAAGTGGCTGAACAAGCTTACACTCACACCAGCAATGGAGGAATGTTCTCCTTGTTCCACAACCTCTCCAGCATAGGCTGTCATCTGTGACTTTTATCTTAGGCAATAGGTATAAGGTGGTATCTCAAAGTTCTTTTGAATTGCATTTCTCTGATGGTTAAGAAGTTGAACACTTTTTCAAGTGCCTTTCAGCTATTCATAATTTTTCTGCTGAAAATTCCCTTTTTATTTCTGAACACCAGTTTTTGATGGTGTTATTCAAGATTTTGTGCTCAAGTTTCTTGAGTTCTTTATATATTTTAGAGATCAGTCCTCTGTGACTTGTAGGGTTGGTGTAAAGCTTTTCCAATTCTGTAGGCTGTCGTTTTTGTCCTATTGACAGTTTCCTTGGCTTTACAGAAGCTTCTCAGTTTCAGGAGGTCCCAATTATTGATTGTTGTTCTTACTGTCTGTGCCACTGGTGTTATATATAGGAAATTTATGTCTGTGCCAATTCAGTGGAGGGTATTTCCCAGTGTCTTTTCTATCAAGTTCAGAGTGGTTGGGTTTATGTTGAGGTCTTCGATCCACTTGGATTTGAGTTTTGTGCAGAATGACAGGCTTGGATCTATTTGAATTTTTCTATGCACTATCAACCAGCTATGCCAACAACATCTGTTCAACAAACTACCTTTTTTCCATTGAATATTCTGGGCCTCTTTGTCAAATACCAGGTGTTCATAGGTAAGTTTGGGTTAATGCCCAGATCCTCAATTTGATTCCGTTGATCCACAAGTCTGTTTTTATGTCAGTACCAGGCTGCTATTATTAATGTAGCTCAATAGTATAACATGAAGTCAGGGATGGTGATGCCTCCTGAGGTTTTTGTTGAGCAAAATTGTTTTGGCAGTTCTGGCTTTCCCATTATTACAAATGCAATTGAGTATTGTTCTTTCAAGTTCCATAAAATATTGTGTTGAGGTTTTGATGGGCAGTGCATTGAATCTATAGATTGCTTTTGTTAGAATTGCCATTTTTACTATGTTGATTCTACCTATGCAGGAATATGAGAGATCTTTCCATTTTCTGAACTCCTCTTCAATTTTTTTTCAGTGATTAAAAATATTTTAAATAGATATGTTACATCTTTGGTTATAGTTACTCCAGGTATTTAATGCTATTTACTTCTATTATGAAGGGTGATGTTAACCTTTTTTTCAGCCCTTTTTCTCTTTAGTGTTTAGGAGGGCAACTGATTTCTTTGAGCTAATCTTGTATCATGCTACATTCCTGAAGTTGTTTTTCAGCTATAGAAGTTCCCTGGTATAATTTTGTGGGTCACTTATGTATACAATCATATCATCTGCAAATAGAGATAGATTTCCTTTTTCTTTTCCAATTTGTATCCTCTTAATCTTCTTCATTTTCTTATTGCTTTAGCTAAAACTTTGAGAACTATATTGAATTGATAAGGGGAGAGAAAACATCCTTGTCTAGTTCCTGAGTTTTTCTCCATTAAGTTTGATGTTGGCTTTCAGCTTTTTGTAAATCTCATTTATTATATTGAGACATTTTCTCTGTGTTCCTGATCTCTCCAGGCTTTTATCATAAAGGAGTGTGGATTATGTCAAAGGCTTTTTCAGCATCTAAGGATATGATCATGTAGGTATTTTCCTTCAACTTGTTTATATGATGGATAACATTTACTGGTTTTTTTTGTATGTTGAATCATCCCTTCATTTCTGGGACGAAGTCTACTTTATCATGGTGGATGATATTTTTTATATATTGTAGTACATGGTTTGCAAAAATTTTGTTGATAATTTTAGCATCAATATTCTTGAGGGAAATTGGTCTGTAATTCTACTTCTTATTGTGTATTTGAGTGGCTTGTGTATTAGAGGACTTGGTGCCTCATAAAAGAAAGAAATTTGGCAATATTCCCTCACTTTCTACTGGTTGAAATAATTTTAGGAGTAATGGTAGCAATTCTTCTTTGAATGTTTTCTATAATTCTGCACTGAAACCATCTGGACATGAGATCTTTTTACTTGGGAGTGTTTTAATGACAGCTTCAATTATTTTAAGGGTTATAAGTCTGTTTAGGTACTTAATCTGGTCTTTATTTAATTTTGGTAAATGGTACCTCTCCAAAAAGCTGATCATTTCTTCTAAGTTTTCCCTACTTGTGGAATATATATATATATATATATATATATATATATATATATATATTCAAAGTATAACCTCATAATTCTCTGGATTTCCTTGGGTTCTGTTTTTATGCCCACCTTTTACATTTCTGATTTTCTTGATTTGGATACTCTCTCTCTGTTTTTTTTCTTAGTTTGGATAAGGGCTTATCTATCTTGTTGACTTTCTCAAAGAACCAAATATTTGATTCATTGTCTCTCTGTATTGTTCTTTTTGTTTCAATTGTATTGATTTCATCTCTAAGTTGATTATTTCCCGCCATCTACTCTTTCTAGGTGAGTTTGTTTCTAATTGTTCTAAGGCTTTCAGCTGAGCTGTTAGTTCTCTAGTGTGGGATATCTCTAGGTTTTTCAGATAGGAATCTAGTGATTTTAAGACTGCTTTTATTGTGACCAACAAGTTGGGTATGTTGTGATTCATTTTCATTAATTTCTAGGAAAACTTTCATTTCTTTCTTAATTTCTTCCTTGATCCAGACATGGTTCAGCTGAGTGATATTTAGTTTCCATGACTTGGTAGACTTTCCATGGTTTTTGATGTTGTTGAACTCTAACTTTAGGTCCTGGTAGTCCCATATGATACAAGGGATTATTTCCAATTTTTTTGTGTCTACTCATATTTGCTTTTTTGGCCAATTATACAGTCAATTTTAGAGAACGTTCCATGTGATGCTGAGAAATATGTATATTCCTTTGCATTTGGGTGGCAGCTTCTGTAAATATCCATTAAATTCATTTGCATCATAACCTCTGTCAGACTCCTTATTTCTCTGTTGAGTCTCTGGTTGACCTATCCAGGGGTGAAAGTGGGGTATTGAGGTATCCCAGTATTAGGATGTGAGAACTGATGTGGGTTTTGAGCCTTAGCAGTGTATTCTTCTACATAGGCAGATGACCTTATATTAGGGGAATAAATATTCAGGATTGAATTCTCCTCTTGACCATTTTTTCCTGCTATGAATAAGTAATGTCCATCTTGGTCCCTTTTAATTGTTTTTAGCTTAAAGTCTACTTTGTTAGATATTAGGATGGCTACCCCAGCTTGTTTCTTAGGGCCATTTGATTAAAAAATCTTTTCCCAAACCTTTACTCTGAGCCTGTCTCTATCTTTGTAGTTGAGGTGTGTTTCTTTATGCAGCCAAGGAATGGCTTTTGTTCTTATATCCATCCTGTCAATATATTTCTTTTTATAGTTGTGGTGAGCCCATTGATATTAAGGGATATTAGTGAACACTGCTTAAGGTTTTCTGCTATTTTGGGTGGCAGCTTGTATGCATTTCCTGTCTCTTGACTTTTCTTCTGTGGGTTTATTGAATGTTTATGTTTTCATGGGTGTATCTGTGATCCAGAGGACTGGATTGGTAGATAGGTATTGTTTCAGTCTGACTTTGTCATGAAATATCTTGTTTACTCCATCTACAATGATTGATAATTTTGCTGGGTATAGTAGTCTAGGTTGACAACCATGCTCTTTTAGCATCTGTATAACTTTTGACCAAGCCCTTCTTGCTTTCATCATTTCCATTGAATAGTCATGTGTTATTCTGATGGGTCTGCCTTTATAAGTAAGTTCGTCTTTTTCTTTTGTAGCTCTTAAAATTTTTTCTTTGTTCTGTATGTTTTGGGGCTTGATTATTATGTGGTAAGCAGAAATTTTGGGGGGATTCATATCTATTTGTTATTCTGTAATCTTGAATCTTTATAGACATTTCCTTCTTTATGTTAGGAATGTTTTCTTCTGTGATTTTATTGATTACATTATCTGTGCCTTTGGGCTGGTATTCTTCTCCTTCTATTTTTATTATTCTAAGGTTAGGTCTTTTTATTTTGTGTTATAACTTTATTGAGTGCTCCTGTGCATTTGCGTTTATGATATTATAATAATGTATACCTCATTCTTAAGTATTCTCACAGTGTTTGGGTCTCACATAGGTGGAAATTCTGGAGAAAATGGAAGTGTTGTTTGTTCTTAAAGTTAATATAATCAAGATGTAGGTCTTATTAATGTTAAGTATATTCAGATGTTTCTACATTTAGAATACTGTTCCTATTCCTTATAAGAAAAAAATAGCCTAGTACTTACACTAAAATATACTCGTGAATCAACAGAATCAAATCAAAGACATTGACCTTAACCCACATACATATGAACACCTATTTTTTTACAAAAAGGAAAAAAAATATCCAATGGAATAAAGATAGTATTTTTAACAATTTGTGTTGGTGTAAGCAGATGGTAGTATGTAGAAGAATGAAGATATATCCAAGGTCTATTGCCCTGCACAAACTGAAAACCAAGTGATTCAAAGACCTCAATACAAACATGGATACACTTAACTTCATAGAAACAAAAGTAGAAAACACCCTTCAACATATTTGCACAGGTGACCACTTCCTAATTATAACACCAGTTGTTGCATAAGTTTGGATTGTGAAAAAAAAGATTCAGAGGCAATTATCAGAGAAAGTCTAAAATATCAGAGAGAGGAAATACTACAGTCAATACTCACCCAGCTATCTTTCAGTTTACTCACCCTTGACCCTGGTTCCTTCTGCCTCTGCTGGTTTCCTATGCAGCCTTAAATATCCTTCTCACCAGCTGGTGAGGAATAAAGGCAGAAACTATTTTATTTCATAGCTAGCCTTAAACTCACAGAAACAAAATTTTCTGTCTCTGGAGTTATGGGATTAAGGGAGTAACCTACTTTCCTTGTGCTGGGACTAAAGGTGTGTGCATTGAAGCCCAGCTGTTTGTCCTTGAACTCAAGCTGAAGAACTTGCTGAGCTGTCTGTGTGTTAATCTCTCAAATATTTCAGGTTTTATTAAATATGTACCACATCACCACAACCAGTAGCACAGACACTAAGAAAAACAATCAATATATGTGACCTACTGAAACCTCAAAGCTTCTGTAAGGCAAAGGACACTGTCAATAATCCAAAACAACAGCCACGAGAATGGTGAAAGATCTTTATCAGCCCTACATCTGATCTCTAAAATATATAGAGAACTCAAGAAACTAGATCCTCAAACCTAAATTGCCCAATTTAATAAATGGGATCAGAGCTAAAAAGGAAATTCTCTGAAAGGTACTTGACAAATTGCTCAACATCTTTAGCCATCAGAGTAAGGCAAATTAAAACAGCCACGAGATACCACCTCTCAAATGTCAGAATAGCTAAGAAAAAACACACATTACCTATGCTGGGAAGGAAGCAGAGCAAGGTGAACATTCCTCCATTGGTGGTAAGATTGTAAACTTGTACAGCCACTATGGAATGCAGTATGGCAGTTTCTCAGAAAACTAGGAATAAATCTCCCCAACAATTCAGCAACACCACTATTGAGCATACACCTAAAGGATGCACATTCATACCTCAAAGGCATTAGCTCAACTATGTTATAGCATCATTATTTGTAATATCAAGAACCTGGAAGCAACTTAGATGCCTCTTAACGGAAGAATGGATTAACAAACTGTGGTACATCTACACAATGGAGTACTATTCAGCAGTAAAAAATAATGGCATCCTATAATTTGCATGTAAATGGATGGATTTGGAGAATATCCTTCCTAGTGAGGTATCACAAACACAAAAAAATAGACATGGGATGCATTTACTCATAAGTGAATTTTAAACAAAAAGCAAATAATACCCAAGTTGTAAATCACAACTGCTGAATGCATGGGATGAGAAGGAACTTAAATGAGACATGTTGGAATAAGCTTCTCTCCCAGACTTTCCAGTCTAGACCAAACATTTGAACAGCAGTCTGGCAGTCTTGCAGAATCACTTTAGTCACACAGAGACACACAAACATTTATGTTAATTTTCTGCTGATTTTTTAGGGACCAGTCATATGACATACTAACTCCTTCGTTGAAACTCAACCCATCTAGTTCAGCCATGTAGCTTGATCCAGTATCATTACATCTTGTTTCCCCTCTGTGTCTTCTTCTGTCTCCTCTTTGTGTATCCCTGTGGTGCCTATGTCTATTTTCCTGGAGTTTTCCCAGTTTGCTAACTCTGCTCAAACTTCCTGTCTGCCTTCAGTCAATCATCATTTATATTAAACCCGTAAGCAGGACAATTATTTATAATATAACACATAATTCAACTATAGAGACATCCAGTGATTCATGTGAAAAGGAAAAATAGAGATCTTGTTCACAATTTCAGTTCATAACAGGTAGTGACCAAAGAGAGGTGGGAACAAATCATTAGAGAAGGGGATGTTTGAGTTAGAGGAGCAAAGAAGAAGAAAAAAAGAGATGGATATCTTGATAGAGGAAGCCAATACAAGGCTGGAAAGAGACTAGGTGCTAGGGAGACCCCCCAAGAAGCCACAGGATATCCCTGAAAAGGATCCCAACCAATAATGGAGGAAGTGCCTAAACAAGGCTTCCCCTATAATCAAATGAATAGCCACCCGAAGTGTCATCACAGAACCTAAACCCAACAATGAATAGATTTGGAGGCAGAGATCCATGGCTGAGCACTGGGCCAAGCTCCCATTCCAACTGGAGAGCAGGGGTGAAAGACCATATGAACAATGGGATATTGATTATGAGGAGGAATTCCACAGAGATGACTGACTGAAGTTCTTGGGAGTACACTGAATCAAGAAGAGATTCTCGGGAAGCATGGGAGAAAGATCTTGGTACTCCAAGGGTAGTCATCTGTTGATTATCATGGGCAGTATGTAGAGCCTCAAATAGTGGAATCAGACTGTTTCTGTAAATAGACTTGCAACCTGGAGCCCATTTCCTGTCAAGGAGTGTCTAATCCAGTCTTGATATTGGGATGAGAAAATATGGCCTGCCTGGAGTAGTTTTGCCATGCTGAGCTGACCCACCATGGGACTTCCTTCCTTATTTGCTTAGAGGGTTGAGAGATGGGATGGAAGGAGGCTAAAGTTAGACTGGGAGGGATTGGGAAGAAGGAAGGATGGGTGAGCAGGGGGATTCATGGAAAAAAGCCTGTTTTTAAAAAGAGTAAAAAAAAAAAACCCTCTCAGATAAATCATGCCTATTGCCAGAAAAAGAAAGAGCTAAGAACATAATACATTTAATTAATTTATATATTTGAATTTAAAAATATAAATTATATTTATATAACATTTTTTACACATGCTTACCTTCCTACTTTGCTCACATAAATGCAAACACTATCATATTTGAGTTCTGTTGTTATTTTTACATGTGCATACATATATCAATATAAACACACACACACACACACACATATATATGGTTCTGATTATGAAGTGATTCTAGCCAGCCTTAGCATGAGTAATATGACTGTTCTAAGTCCTGATTTTCCTTCATTTTTGGCTTGCTAAGATCCATTAGATTTTAGTGAGAGTTTGCATATAATTGGTCCTATTAGGATGTATGGCCTTCTTGGAAAATGTGTGGTCTTATTGAAAATGTGTCACTGTGGAGGCAAACTTTGAAGGTTCATATATGATGAAGACATATCCAGTGAGAAAGTTTATTTTTATTGCTTATGAATAAATAATTTAGAATATTTAGCAACTTCTACATCACTATGTCTGCCTATAACCCACCATGTCCCACTATGATAATTATAGACTGAGTCTCTAAAGTATAAGCCACCAATTAATTTTTTAAAGGCTATTTGGGATATGATTTCTCTTCACATAATAGTAACTCTTTCTAAGGTTTCTATATTTCAAAGAAACCTAAAAAGTGTATTTTGTTATTTGACCAGCTAATTAACCTAGGCTGACTTTTCAGGACCTGCTTTCAATATATTCAAGTCCAGCTATGCTTTTCTAATTAAGTTGTCAAGATAGAATTAAATGCTTCTTCCTAACAGAGGGTTACTCAATTACTACTGTGGCAGTATGCTTCTGTACAGTATAAATACTTTTCACTATAAACAATGGTATAATAAAACACTTACTGGCTAGAAGTTAGCCAAACAGAAAGTATAGGTGGGGTCATGAGACAAAGAGTATTCTGTAAAGATGAAGAGCCAATAGATTCCACCATGATGAAGAGGAAGCAAGATAAGAATGCTAAAATGAGAAAAGGTAAAAATCCACATGGGTAAGCATAGATAAGAGTGTTTGGCAAACACAAAGCATAAGAGTTAGCAAGTAATAAACCAAAGCCATAGGCCAAATAGTTTGTAATTAATATAAGCCTTTGTGAAATTATTTGGAAATAAATGGCTGTGGAACTGGGCATGCAGAACAAAGAAACTTCTGACTATAAATGGCATTCCAATATGGAACACATACATACTCATAAAGTCTGAAAAAGGTTTGAGAATTCAGAAATTAAAGCAAAAATAATCAGATTTTTAGCTGCACTTTTAATTGTAAGACTTGAAACAGCAATGCTGCAACATGGCAAGTGAGTGGTGTCATGCTTGAGCTGCAACATAGCAGATTCCACAGCCTCACACAAGCCTCAGTACAAGAACAATATTTCTGTTCATACAGACAAAAAGAAAACAAAGTCAAGAGCTGCTTCTTGGTAGCAGCATGTTCTCAGGTGAGCTTTGTTTGCTGGTGGTGAGGAGGGGCACAGCTTCTGGACTCACGATTAATAGCAAAAACTTTGAAAGAGGCTTGCTGCCATATGGCATTCAGGATTAGTGGGCAGCTGCGCTCTGCTTGATGGATGTGTATCCCAAAATCTCTTATACTTGGGGTGGTAAATATGATTTCTGGTAGTACTTCTGTCATGAAGCTAAGCTCTCACTGACCAAGGAGCAGGGTGGAGCCAGCAGCCATAACTTATTGGCAAGAATCTGGGATGACAAAACGGATATGCACGGCAAGCAGACAATGAGAATTCTGGAAAGAGAAAAAACAGAGAATCCAGCCTGACAAAGAAGAAGAAATAAGAGAGTGCTGCAATCAGAAAAGTTACCAAGCAACATGGCTAAACATAAGTAGACATAGTGGGCTAACTTAAAAATATAAGAAATAGCAAGTAGTAAGCCCAAGCCTTAGGCCAAACAGCTTGTAAATAATATGTGATTATTTGAGGTTAAATGGATGTGGACCATGGCAGAAAAGACAAAGAAACTTTTGACTGCAACTTACCT
>PVIH01032050.1:0-10106 GCA_004025045.1 Sigmodon hispidus
ATCAGCTGTAGCAGTTCTTTGGAAGAATTTTGTGGGTCACTTATGTATACAATCATATCATCTGCAAATAGAGATAGCTTCACTTCTTCTTTTCCAATTTGTATGCCCTTAATCTCTTTTTGTTCCCTTATTGCTTTAGCTAAAACTTCGAGAACTATATTGAATAGATAAGGGGAGAGAGGACATCCTTGTCTAGTTCTTGACTTTAGTGGGATTACTTTGAGTTTTTCTCCATTAAGTTTGATACTGGCTGTCGGCCTCTTGTAAATCGCCTTAATTATATTTAGGTATTCTCCCTGTATTCCTGATCTCTCCAGGACTTTAATCATAAAGGAGTGTTGGATTTTGTCAAAGGCTTTTTCTGCATCTAAGGATATGATCATGTGGTTTTGTCCCTTTAGTTTGTTTATATGATGGATAACATTTACAGTTTTTCATATGTTAAACCAGCCCTCCATGTCTGGGATGATTCCTACTGGGCGTAGTGGATGATATCTTTTATACATTGTTGTATACGGTTTGTCAAAATTTTGTTGAGAATTCTCACATCAATATTCATGAGGGAAATTGGTCTGCAATTCTCCTTCTTTGTTGTGTCTTTAAGAGGCTTGGGTGTTAGGGTAATTGTGGCCTCATAAAAGGCATTTGGCAATATTCCTTCAGGTTCTACTGCGTGAAATAGTTTGAGGAGTAATGGTAGTAATTCTTCTTTGAATGTCTGGTAGAATTCGGCACTAAAACCATCTGTACCAGGGCTTTTATTTTTGAGGAGGTTTTTAATGACAGCTTCAATTTCCTTAAGGGTTATAGGCCTGTTTATGTAATTCACCTGATCTTCATTTAATTTTGGTATGTGGTACCTGTCCAGAAAGCTGTCCATTTCTTGTAGTTTTTCCATTTTTGTGAAAAACAGATTTTCAAAATATGATCTGATGATTCTCTTTATTTCCTGGGGGTCTGTTGTTATGTCCCCCTTTTTATTCCTGATTTTGTTGATTTGAACACACTCTCTCTGTTTTTTGATTAATTTGGCTAAGGACTTATCTATTTGTTGACTTTCTCAAACAACCAACTCTTAGATTCATTAATTCCTTGCATTGTTCTTTTTGTTTCAATTGTATTGATTTCAGCTCTAAGTTTGATTATTTCCTGCCTTCTACTCCTTCTAGGTGAGTTTGCTTCTAATAATTCTAAGGCTTTCAGCTGAGCTTTTAGGTCTCTAGTGTGGGATATCTCTAGGTTTTTCATGTAGGCATCTAGCGCTATGAATTTTCCTCTTAAGTCTAACTAGTTTTGATACTTGTGGATTCATTTTCATTAAATTCTAGGAAGACTTTGATTTATTTCTTAATTTCTTCCTTGACCCAGAGATGGTTCAGCTGAGCGATGGTTAGTTTCCATCAGTTGGTAGGCTTTCTTTAGGTTTTTTATGTTGTTGAACTCTAACTTTAGGCCCTGGTGGTCGGATATGTTACAAGGGATGATTTCCATTTTTTTGCATCTGTTGATATTTGCTTTATGACCAATGGTCAATTTTGGAGAAAGTTCTAAGAGGAGCTGAGAAATATGCATATTCCTTTGCATTGGGGTGGAAGCTTCCATAGATATCTCTTAAATCTATTTGCATCATAACCTATTTTAGACTCCTTATTTCTCTGTTGAGACTCTGTCTGGTTGATCTATTCAGGGTTGAAAGTAGGGTATTGAAGTCTCCCACTATTAGGGTGAAAGAATTGATGTGGGATTTGAGCTTTAGCAGTGTTTCCTTTACATAAGTAGGTGCCCTTAAATTAGGGGCATAAATATTCAAGATTGAAATCTCCTCTTGACCAATTTTTTCCTGTGATGAATAAGTAATGATCATCTTGGTCCCTTTTAATTGCTTTTAGCTTAAAGTCTACTTTGTTAGATATTAGGATGGCAACACCAGCTTGTTTCTTAGGACCATTTGACTGGAAAATCTTTTCCCAACCCTTTATTCTAAGCCTGTGTCTGTCTTTGCAGTTGAGGTGTGTTTCTTGTAAGCAACAGAAGAATGACTTCTGTTGTTGTATCCATCTTGTTAGAGTGTGATGTTTTATAGGAGAGTTGAGACCATTGATATTAAGGAAAATTAGTGACCATTGATTCATATTGAATTATCAATGGAATTATTGATTGTTTGTGATTTTGTGGGTGTATTTGTGGTACTTAGGTAGGAGTTTTCCCTCTAATACTCTCTGTAGTGCTGGATTGGTAGATAGATATTTTTTCAGTTTGACTTTGTCCTGAAATATCTTGTTTACTCCACCTAAGGTGATTGATAATTTCGCAGGGTATAGTATTCTAGTTTGGCAGCCATGCTGTTTTAGTGTCTGTATAACTTCTGACCAAACCCTTCTAGCTTTCATCGTTTCCATTGAATAGTCAGGTGTTATTCTGATGGGTCTGCCTTTATATGTGAGTTGGCCCTTTTCTTTTGCAGCTCTTAAATTTTTTTCTTTGTTCTGTATGTTTTGCGGCTTGATTATAGGGTGGTGCACTGACTTTTTGGGGGGTTATATCTATTTGGTGTTCTGTAAGCTTCTTGTATCTTTATAGGCATTTCCTTCTTCAGGTTAGGGAAGTTTTCATCCATGATTTTATTGAAAACATTATCTGTGCCTTTGAGCTGGTATTCTTCTCCTTCTTCTATTCCTATTATTCTCAAATTAGGTCTTTTCATGGTGTGCCTGATTTCCTGAACATTTTGAGTTATGGCTTCTTTATTTTTACTATTTTCTTTGACTAATATATCTATTTGAGCTACTGAGTTTTCCACTTCAGAGATTCTATCTTCTATCTCTTGATCTTTGTTTGTTATGCTTGTATCTGTGGTTCCAGCTTTTTTCTTCAGATTTTCTATTTCCATCTTTGCCTCATTTTTTGCCTTTTTAATTGCTTCCATTTCAGCTTTTATTTCAGCTTTTAGTTCCTGGCATGTTTCTTTCATAGATTTGTTCATCTTTTCCAATTTTTTGTTTGCATTTTCTTTTATTTCTTTAAGGCTATTTTTCATGTCTTCCTTGAGAGCTTTGATGATCATGATAAAGGAATTTTTGTTGTTGCTTCCTTCTGTTTCCTCTTCATTGCTCAGTTCAGGTCTTGTATTTGTAAGATTGCCACTTTCTTCCAGAGTTTCCTTGATATTCTTTGTATTATTATGTATGTTTTTGCACTGACATTTGCCCATGGCTTCAGTTGTTCACAATTAGGTGGCTCCTGGTCCTTTGTGCCACTCAGGCTTGTGTGCCTCTTGTCACCTCTCTGGGCAGGGTCTGAGTGTGTCCTACAGGGACCCCAGTCCTTATCTGTTCACTCAGTTGTAGGTGGAGGTTGGTATCCATGCAAATTCCTTCTGCAGCAGCTGGGGGGAATATGACAGGCAGACTTTATCTCAGCCTGATACAGAGTGCACTGGGCCTCGCTCTGTAGACAGCCCCTGGTCCCAGAAGCAGAACTGGAAACGATGGGCGCTTAGTTCTCCCTCCCTGGCTGGGATATAGGCGCTTGGGCCTGGTGACCCCTCCTCACCTCTGGGCGGGGTCAGAGTCTGACCCAGTTACCCCAGTCATTATCATTTTGCTCAGTTGGAGGTGGAGGTGCATTCCCTTAGCAGCAGCTCTGGCTGGGGGGAACATAACAGGCAGACTTTATCTGCACCTGCTTCAGAGCAGGCTGGGACTCACTCTGCAGGCAGCACCCGGTCCTGGAAGTGAAACTGGAACTGATGGGACTAAAAATGGCAAATCTATCAAAAACAATCTACCTATTCAATGCACTGCCCATCAAAACCCTGCCACAATATTTTATGGACCATGAAAGAACTATACTCAACTTCATTTGCAATAAGAGTAAAGCCAGTACTTCCAAACAATTTTGCTCAAGGAATGTACCTCAAGAGGCAGCACCATCCCTTACTTTAAGTTATACTATAGAATTACACTAATAAAAACAGCCAGTTACTGGCATAAAAACAGACTTGTGGATCAATGGAATCAAATTAGGTTCTGGGCATTCACTCAAAAACCTGTGAACACCTGCTCTTCGACAAAGAGGCCCAAAATGTTCAATGGAAAAAAGATAGTATATTTAACAAATGGTTTTGGCATAGCTGTTTGGTAGTGTGTAGAAAAATGCAAACAGATCCAAGCATCTGTCTATCACCCTGTACAAAATTCAAATCCAAGAGGATCAAAGACCTCAACCTAACCCCAGCCACTCTGACCTTCATAGCAAAGAAAGTGGGAAGTACCCTCCAACTAATTTTCAAAGTCGACTACTTCCTAAATATAATACCAGTGACACAGACACTAAGAATTACAATCAATAAGTGCGACTCCCTGAACCTGAGAATCTTCTGTAAAGCCAAGGATACTGTCAATAGGACAAAAGGACAGTCTATAGAATGTGAAAGGATTTTTACCAACCCTACTAAGGATAGAGGACTGATTTCTATAATATATAAAGAACTCTAGAAACTAGAGTCCAAATTCTTAAGTAATCCAATCAAAAAAATGGGGTTCAGTCCTAAAAAGAGAATTCTGAGCAGAAGAATTACAAATGACTGAAAGGCATTTGAAAAAGTACTCAACTTCTTTAGCCATCAGAGAAATGCAAATCACAACAACTCTGAGATACCACCTGACACCTGTTAGAATGGCTAAGATAAAAGACACAGAGGACAGCCTATGCTGGAGAGGTTGCAGAACAAGGGGAATACTCCTCCATTTTCGGTGGCAGTGTAAGCTTGTTCAGCCACTTTGGAATGCTGTATGGTAGTTTCTCAGAAAATTGGAAATCAATCTTCCCAAGGATCCAGCAATTCCACTTCTGGGTGTATACCCTCAAGAAGCACATTCACACTCCAAAGTCATTAGCTCAACTATGTTCATAGTAGCATTATTTTTAATAGCAAGAACCTGAATACAACTTAGATGCCCCTGAACTGAAGAATGGATTAACAAACTGTGGTACCTCTACACAATGGAGTACTACTCAGCAGTAAGAAAAATGATATCCTAAAATCTGTGGGCAAATGGATGGATTTGGAGAATATCCTCCTGATCAAGATATCACAAACCCAGAAACATAAGCAGGGGATGTACTCACTCATTAGTGGACTCTAAACAAAAAAGAAAGAAGCAAAGCATGTCTAAGCTGCAAACCACAGCCAGTGAACAGCTTGGGATCAGAAGCACTTTGGACTGGCACCTTGAATGCCACTCCCTCTAGAGGAACACCTTACTCAGTCTTGATGTTGGGGTGAGGAAACTGGATCTGCTGGGAGTGGATGCTGAACTAAGACATATTGGGAACTTGGGACCTCCTGTCTTTGCTGGGGAGGAGTTGGAGAAGTATGAAGAAGAGAATATGACTGGAGGGAATGGGAAGTGGTAGAGATTTTGAACAAGAATACACACGGATAGAAAATGTGACTTTATTCATAATAAAAAAAGAAAAAGTATAAGAAAGAAAGGAAAAAAACCTACACATGAACATCCTTGATCTTTAGTTAGGATTGGATGTGTCTAACATACTTTTAAACTTATTTTTCTCAACCCATAGACTTTCTTGACTCAAACTGCCTCTAAATCAGTATAGTAGGCATCTCTAGCTTGATGAAGTATCTTAGTTAGAATTTCTGTTGCAGCAAGAAAACATGATGAACAGCAACTTGGGGAGGAAATAGTTTACTTTAGATTTCATGTTTCATTCATCAAGATGGGCAGTAAGGACAATAAGCCTTAGAGTCAGAAATTGAAGCAGAGGTCATGAAGGATTACTACCTGTTGTCTTGTTCCCTATAACTTGTTCAAACTGCCTTTTGTATACCCCAAGACCACATGTCCAGGGCTAGTACTACCAATAAAATATGCTGGGTCCCCATTTATCAATCATCCATAAAGAAAATGTCCTACAGACTTTTCTATAGGCCAATCCCATGAAGATTAAAATTTTTTCATCACAGATGACTCCAGCTTGTGCTAAGTTGACATAAAACCTAGACAACATATACACAGAGGTATATGTAAAATAAAAATGCACAAACGGCAGATATGCATAGGAAATATGAGCATACTTGTACCAAAAGAAAGACTATAGTCAATGAGTAATTTAATTCCAGGAAGATCCAGATATAAAGAACAATAAAAAAACTTTCAACAACAGATGGCTTCCCAACGTTGGGCATGAACACCCACATAAAGCCTGAAAAAGTTTAAAATAGTTTTTTAAATTGCGTATTTAAATTGATTTACAGTACAGAGACAGCATGGTGTTCAGGCAGGAATTTAAAAATGGCGCGTCCGCGACACACAGCTTAAACTCATACGTTTCACGACAGGATTGGCACAAGTGTGATTGATTTAAGGTTTCTGTTTATACTGAACAGAAAGCAAACAGTTTAAAAAGGTTTTTCTCGTAGCAGCATTTCCTGAGCCCGCTCTTTGTCGACAGTGTCAAACCGACAACGGGCTCCTCTGCCATATTAAAAAACTGCCAAGAGGGGCAAAGTCAGCAGTTAAAGTGATATGATACAGACATTTTAAAAGCTCTTTGAGTTAAAAAATGATTAAAAATTCTCAATAAGACAGATTTAGACTCTCAAAACCTCTAAACGGGGTACAATGTATGTAAAATATGCATAAGCTTCAGAGAGAGAGAGAGAGAGAGAAAGAAAAAAAGAGGGTAAAGAAACCCTTTAAAAAAATAAAAAAATAAAGATTAAAAAAGCCACAAAAGATGACAGATAAACAAAGAGTCTAGATTATAGTTATTGCGTTTTATTTTAATTTTTTAACTTTTAATGAGCTAATTGCAAAGAGACAATTTATTACTAAGGCTACTAAGTTAAACCAATACTTATATTTTAAAGATGTCTTAACTTTAAAATCTATTTATAAAAATATGTTACTTAAAAAAAGAGTTTCTGCTTTTGTCTCCACAAAAGATCAAAACCTATAGATTAGTTCTAGGCAAATGTGGTTCCATCTACCAAGGCCACCTAAATAAACATTCTCAGCTTCCAAGAAGCCAGTTAAGATGATCCAGCTTCAAAACCCCATGAGATTGTCATCGTCCTTTGACAGCAAAAAGTAGTGAAAAAAAAACTTCATCCAATTTCCCAAAAATATTGCTTATTAATGTTTGTTTTCATTATAAATAGTTAATAATCATAGTCAATTTCTTAAAAAATATAAAAAAGATATGATATAAAAATGATTAAAAAATAAATAGATTTTGATTCATTAATATAAACTTAAGGTTAATTTTGTTATGCTGTTTATATTTTTCTATGCTTGATTAAGATATGATGTTGATGTAGCTCTTTTAAAATTGTAATGTGTAATTAAAAAATACAGATTAATGGTCAACTATGATAAACAAACTTATAGTCATGTTAGTTAAGTTTTTATATGTATGCAAAGATATATTTCAGTTAAATAAATAGTCTTCAAACACTTCAAAGACATACAAAATATAACATTTAAGATATTTTAAAAACTTAGACTTTTCTAAACAGTAAGACAAGTCTGTTCCTAACAACACCAATATATTTAAAAAAAATAGACATTAAAAAAACTTCATATAAAATTTACTTTATAATAACAATTAACCACTAAACAAAAAACTGTTCTAATTTGACTACTTAATAATATGCTATATAAACTAGACATACAAGTTCCATAAAAAAATGACGTCTAAATATAGACAAAACAAGCCAAAATAGTCCTTCAAGTTCCTGCTTTACAAAAAACATTGCCAAACATTTTTCAAAACACACAAAAAAAAAAAACAACTAATAGACTATGTCAGATTTCCTACATCACTAAAAAATTTGCCAAAGACTTTAAGGCCTATAGGCTAAAGATAAATGCCCCAATGTTACAAAAAAACTTTAAGTGACTGTCCAGACCAACAGTTGTCAACTTTGTCATTTTATAAACGTTAAAAGTTGCTTACACTTCCTGTTTATTTACATAATATCATATCCTTCTATAGTCTTTAATATAATTAAAAGTTTAATAATTATAAATATAATTCTTTTTAGTTTAAAAAATATATTAAATATAAAACTTTAGACTCACAATAATGAAATAAATAATAAAATATTCTCTATAATTTTAAAATACAAATAAACTAAATATTATAACTATAATTCTTGCTTAAGAGCTATTCTGTTATATATAGTTTTACTATATAAAAATTAAAACCTTCCTTTTTAATTAAACAAAAAAAATGTGGTAGAATGTTCTCTGTATGATGTAAATAAATAACTGTTTGGACCCATGCAGGGCACTGTAGAAGTGGGTGGAGAATCAGAGGAAGCCAGTTAGAAGGAGGGTGGAGTTAGTCACTCTCAATTGGATCCCCAAGAAGAACGGACATGTAGAGGTACCGGCTAGCCATGGACTGGAAGACACATGGTGAGCAAATAAATAGAAATGGGTTGAATTAAGATGAAAGAGCTAGCTAGTAATGTGCTTAAGATATGGGCCAAACAGTGTTAAAGTATATAAGTGTCTGATTCATTTCTTTTGGGGGACAAAAGCCACGGGCACGCAGACCAGGTTCCAAACTGCAGGTGCCACATGCACAGGGTACAAACTACCGGGCCCCAAATGGGTACCCAAAAAAAACTTTCAACAACAACTTGTTGCTAGTCTCTGTGCAGAGTCGTTTATAGGGGAGTCACTCAATTATGACTATAGCAGAAAAAGGTATATCAAGGACAATCTGGAGGAATGAATCAATGCTGAGTACCTGCCAAGAAAGATGGAGTGTCTAGATGAATCTTATTCAGTTTCAAGGTCATCTCTGTGAGTCAACAAATGTAATGCCTAGAGTACCAGCAAAGAATGCAGTTTATGAGCTTGTTTTAGTCTCTATTAATATATTTGCATTTTTACTCAGAAGTAACAAATATTTTTGCCTTTAAAATTATAAAACATTTAAAGATTGAAAAAATTTCAATGACAAATCTACTAGACATAAGTTAAAGTAACTTGGACAAATTTAATAGGGTCCAAATTAATCTATAGAAGAATAATTTATTGACAAATGGACTTGTCATTTAAAACTCTGTTCTATCCCAATGATCAGTATGTCTGCATTTATACCAGTACCCTACAGTTTTTATTACTATTATCTAAAGAATAACTCAAAAGCACAGATGGTAAACGATATCTCCAGAAGATATTTTTTTTAATTGTTCCAGGCTTCCTTTTGATATCCTGGATCCTTTATGCTTTCATGTAAATTTTTTTTGGTGATAATTCAAATAAGATTGATACACATATATTTACTTTGTGTTCAGCTTTCCCTCTGAATATTTTTTTCATCCCTGTATATCCTTATTCAAGGTCCCTTCGCCCTCCCTCCACATCAGGTCATTTTTTCTTCTCCACAACTCCCCATCTCCTCCCTGGGCAAGCAGCAGACAGTCCTATGATCACACTGACCCAAGAACAACAAGGTAACTCCAGAAGAAAGTGGCAATCCTACAAGTACAAGACTTGAACTGAACAATGAAGAGAAAACAGAAGGAAGCAACACCAAAAATTCCTTTAGCATGACCATCAAAGCTCTCAAAGAAGATATGAAAAATAGCCTTAAAGAAATAGAAGAAAATACAAACAAAAAATTGGAAGAGATGAACAAATCTATGAAAGAAACAAGCCAGGAACTAAAAGCTGAAATAGAGGCAATAAAAAAGGCACAAAATGAGGCAAAGATGGAAATAGAAAATCTGAAGAAAAAAGCTGGAACCACAGATACAAGCATAACAAACAGAGTTCAAGAGATAGAAGATAGAATCTCTGAAGAGGAAGACTCAGTAGCTCAAATAGATATATCAGTCAAAGAAAACAGTATAAATATAAAAGCCATAACTCAAAATGTGCAGGAAATCTGGGACACCATGAAAAGACCTAATTTGAGAATAATAGGAATAGAAGAAGGAGAAGAATACCAGCTCAAAGGCACAGATAATGTTTTCAATAAAATCATAGAAGAAAACTTCCCTAACCTGAAGAAGGAAATGCCTATAAAGATACAAGAAGCTTACAGAACACCAAATAGATATG
>PVIH01032051.1:0-10105 GCA_004025045.1 Sigmodon hispidus
AAAAAAAAAAAAAGAAAATACTAAAACGAAAAAGCCATAACACAAAATGTTCAGGAAACCTGAGACATCATGAAAAGACCTAACCTGAGAATAATAGGAATAGAAGAAGGAGAAGAATACCAGCTCAAAGGCACAGATAATGTATTCAATAAAATCATAGAAGAAAACTTTCCTAACTTAGAGAAGGAAATGCCTATAAAGATACAAGAAGCTTACAGAACACCAAATAGATATGACACCCCAAAAACTTCTGCTTGCCTCATAAACATCAAGCCACAAAACATAAGGAACAAAGAAAAATTTTAAGAGCTGCAAAAGAAAAGGACCAACTTAACCTATAAAAGCAGACCCATCAGAATAACACCTGACTATTCAATGAAAGCAAGAAGGGCTTGGTCAGAAGTTATACAGACACTAAGAGAGCATGGCTGCCAAGCTAGACTACTATACCCAGCAAAATTATCAATCACCATAGATGGAGTAAACAAGATATTTCATGACAAAGTCAGACTGAAACAATACCTATCTACTAATCCGGCCCTCCAGAAAGTATTAGAAGGAAAACTCCAACCTAAAGATCCCAGTTACACCCATGAAACCACAAACGATCAATAATCCCACAGAACAAAAGTCTAAAGAAAGGAAATACATACAAGCTACCACCAAAAATAACAGGAAATAATGGTCATTAATATTCCCTAATATCAATGCGCTAAGTTTACCAATAAAAAGATATACCCTAACAAGATGGATACAAAAACAGAAGCCATCCTTCTGCTGCATACAAGAAGCACACCACAACCCCAAAGACATACACAGACTAAGGGTAAAGAGTGGGGAAAAGATTTTCCAATCAAATGACCCTAAGAAAGAAGCTGGGGTTGCCATCCAAATATCTAACAAAGTAGACTTCAAACTAAAATCAATCAAAAGAGACCAGAACAGACATTACTTATTCATCTCAGGAAAAAAATGATCCTGATGAGATCTCAATCCTGAGTATTTATGCCCCTAACATAAGGGCACCTATCTATGTAAAAGCACAAATCCTGCATCAATTCTCACACCCTAATAGTGGGAGACCAGTACCCTACATTCAACACTGGATAGGTCAACCAGACAGAAACTCAACAGAGAAATAAAGAGTCTAGCAGAGGTTATGATGCAATTGGATTTAATACATATTTACAGAAGCTTCCACCCAAATGCAAAGGAATATACATATTTCTCAGGACCACTTGGAACTTTCTCTAAAATTGACCACATAATTGGTCATAAAGCAAATGTCAACAGATACAAAAAAAATGAGAATATCTCCTTGTATCATATCAGACCACTATGGTCTAAAGTTAGAGTTCAACAACATCAAAAATCACAGAAAGCCTTCAAACTCATGGAAGCTAAACATCATTCAGCTGAACCACCTCTAGGTCAAGGAAGAAATTAAGAAAGAAACCAAAGTCTTCATAGAATTTAATGAAAATGAATCCACAACGTATCCAAACTTGTGGGACACAATGAAAGCAGTCTTAAGAGGAAAATTCATAGCACTAGATGCTTATATGAAAAGCCTAGAGAAATCTCACACTAGAGAACTGACAGCACAGCTGTAAGCCTTAGAACAATTAGAAGCAAACTCACTTTGAAGGAGTAGACTGCAGGAAATAATCAAACTCAGAGCTGAAATTAATACAATTGAAACAAAAAGAACAATAAAAAGAATGAATGAATCAAAAAGTTGGTTCTTTGAGAAATTCAACAAGGTGGATAAACCCTTATCCAAACTAATCGAAAAGCAGAGAGTATCCAAATCGACAAAATTAGAAATGAAAAGGGGGACATAACAACAGACCCCTAGGAAATCCAGAGAATTATCAGATCATGCTTTGAAAATCTGTAGTCCACAAAAATGGAAAACCTAGAAGAAATCGACAGCTTTTCGGACAGGTACAATTTACCAAAATTAAATTAAGAACAGATTAAATACCTAAGCAGACCCATTACCCTAAAGGAAATTGAAGCTGTCATTAAAAGCCTCCCAAGTAAAAAAGCCCAGGTCCAGATGGATTTAGTGCAGAATTCTATCAGGCATTCAAACAAGAATTAGTACCATTCCTACTCAAACTATTTCACACAGTAGAAACTGAAGGAATATTGCCAAATTCCTCTTATGAGGCCACAATTACCATAATACCCAAGACACTCAAAGACACAACAAAGAAGGAGAATTACAGAGCAATTTCCCTCATGAATATTGATGCTAAAATTCTCAATAAAATTTTGGCAAACTGTGTACAACAATATATAAAAAATATCATTCACCATAATCAAGTAGGCTTCATCTCAGAAATGCAGGGATGGTTCAACATACAAAAAACTGTAAATGTCATCCATCATATAAAAAAACTGAAGGAAAAAAAAAACACATGAATGT
This sequence comes from Sigmodon hispidus, assembly GCA_004025045.1. Taxonomy (NCBI): domain Eukaryota; kingdom Metazoa; phylum Chordata; class Mammalia; order Rodentia; family Cricetidae; genus Sigmodon; species Sigmodon hispidus. The sequence continues at coordinate 2,435 of PVIH01032051.1, forward strand.
GTCCTTAGACACTGAAAAAGCCTTTGACAAAACCCAAAACTCCTTTATGATAAAAGCCCTGGAGAGATCAGGAATATAGGGAAAATACCTAATTATAATAAAGGCAATTTCCAAGAAACTGACAGCCAACATCCAACTTAATGGAGAAAAACTCAAAGCAATCCCATTAAAATCAGGAACTAGACAAGGATATCCTCTCTCCCCTTATCTATTCAATAGAGTTCTCCAAGTTTTAGCTAAAGCAATAAGAGAACAAAAGGAGATTAAGGGGATATAAATTGGACAAGAAGAAGTGAAACTATCTCTATTTGCAGATGATATGATTGTATATATAAGTGACCCACAAAATTCTTCCAAGGAACTTCTACAGTTGATAAACACCTTCAGCAATGTAGCAGGATACAAGATTAACTCAAAGAAATCAGTAGCCCTCCTATATACTAAAGATAAAAGGGCTCAAAAAGAAATAAGGGAAACATCACCCTTCATAATAGCTGAAAATAGCATTAAATACCTTGGAGTAACTATAACCAAAGAAGTAATAGTACTATTTGGCAAAAACTTTAGATCACTGAAGAAAGAAACTGAAGAAGATCTCCCATGTTCCTGGATAGGTAGGATCAACATAGTAAAAATGGCAATTCTACCAAAGGCAATCTACAGATTCAATGCACTTCCCATCAACATCCCAACACAATATTTTTTGGACCTTGAAAGAACAATATTCAATTTCATTTGGAATAACAGGAAAGCCAGGATTGCCAAAACAATTTTACTCAACAAAAGAACCTCAGGAGGTATCACCATCCCTGACTTCAAGCTATACTATAGAGCTACAGTAATAAAAACAGCCTGATACTGGCATAAAAACAGACTTGTGGATCAATGGAATACAATTAAGACATTAACCCAAAAACCTATGAACACCTGATCTTGGACAAAGAGGCCCAAAACACTCAATGGAAAAAAGATAGTATATTTAAGAAATGGTGTTGGCATAGCTGGATGGAAGTGTGCAGAAAAATGCAAATAGATCCAAGCCTGTCACCCTGCACAAAACTCAAATCCAAGTGGATCAAAGATCTCAACTTAAACCCAGCCACTTTGAACTTGATAGAAAAGAAAGTGGGAAATACACTTCTACAAATTGGCACAGGTGATCACTTCCTAAATATAACACCAGTGACACAGACACTAAGACCAACAATCGATAAGTGGGATCTCCTGAAGCTAGGAAGCTTCTGTAAAGCCAAGGACACTGTCAATAATACAATACAACAGCCTACAGAATGGGAAAAAATTTCACCAACCCTACAAGTGATAGAGGACTGATCTCTAAAATATATAGAGAACTCAAGAAACTAGAGCCTAAAACCTGGAATAGCTCAATCAAATAATGGGGTTCAGAACTAAAAAGAGAATTCTCAGCAGAAGATTTATGAATGGCTGAAAGGCACTTGAGAAAGTGCTCAACATCTTTAGCCATTAGTGAAATGCAAATCAAAACAACTTTGAGATACCACCTGTCTGAATGGCTAAGATTAAAACACAGATCATAGCCTCTGCTGGAGGGGATGTGGAGCAAAAGGAACACTCTTCCATTGTTGGTGGGAATTTAAGCTTGTTTAGCCACTCTGGAATGCAATATGGTGGTTTCTCAGAAACCTGGTAATCAATCTCCCCAAGGATCCAGCAAAACCACTTCTGGGTGTATACCCTAAAGACCCACTTTCACACTCCCAAGGCATTAGCTAAACTATGTTCATTGCAGCATTATTCATAATATCAAGAACCTGGAAACAACCTGAATGCCCCTCAACTGAAGTATGGATTAAAACACTGTGGCACATCTGTACAATGGAATACTACTCAGCAGTAAGGATAAATGATATCTCAAAATTTTCAGACAAATGGAAGGATTTGGGGAATATCCTCCTGAGCAAGGTATCACAAATGCAGAAAGATAAGCAGGAGATGTACTCACTCATTGGTGTACTCTAAACAAAAAAATTGAAAAGCAAAAACATCCAAACTTCAAACCACAACCACTGAATAGCTTGGGATCTGAAACACCTTGGACTGGCACATCGTATCCCATTCCCTCCTTGGAACACCTGACCCAGTTTTGATATTTGGGTGAGGAAACTAGATCTGTCAGGAGGGAATGCTGAACTAAGCCACCTTGGGACCTTGGGACCTCCTGCCCTTGCTGGGGAGGAAATAAAGAGATGGGGAGAAGAGAGAGTGACTGGAAGGGGTGAGAGTGGGAAGGGAGCTTTAGCAAGGGTATACCTGGATTCAAAATATGACCTTATTCATAAAAAATAATATATTAATTAAAAAATAAAACAAAAATTAAAGATACCCTTTGTATGAACTTTAAAAAATAAAATAAAAATGCCCTTTGTATGAACTTAAAAAATAAAAACAATATCCATTTATAACGTCATGTTTCTTTGGTCAGTAACTCTGCAGTATTCAGCTCAGCTGGCCAGAGAGTGAGTTAGATAGATAGATGAACAGTTAGATAGATAATAGAAAATAGAGAAAGGCCAGAATATGGTAAGGTCATGTTTCTGGAGGTTCTGGGAAAATAATCTGCTCCTAAGATTATTTATGTTGCTTGAATTCAGTTTGACAGGAGGCCAAATTTTCTTTTGCACTATCTGCTTCTCTCAGCTCCATAATGCAGCTCTCTACATCTTTAACCAACAACAGCACATCAAACCATCCTCATGCTCTGGACCTTCATCTCCTCTATGTATCAGTTTCTCTGATCCTATGGGAGAGGGTTCTCTGCTCTGAAGAGATCACATTGTTAAATATAGTTTACCTTGGTGATCCAGGGTCCTTTCCCCATCTGAAAGTCTATGAACTTAACTCAACCTGTGAAGACACTTTTGCTATGTAAGGCAAAGTACCCTGGATTCCAGGGATAAGTCTATAGTCAATCAGTTTTTGTCTTGTACAGAGGTTCTATCATGCTAAATATTCAACTTCAATGAGATTGAGAATCATTTGGGAGATAATAAGGCATTGCATTAGATATGTCTATGAAGATATTTGTGCGAAGATATGTGTGGATTATGGGCAGTACCATCACCTAGGCTTGGGCTCCAAATGAACAGAAGGCAAACAAGAGAAATCCAGAGGACATAGGCATTTTTGTTTCTATTTTTTACTTCTATGAGGTGAGGTGTTCTGTTTTACCATGTCTTCCCTACCACAATGGACTGAATGAAACCTGTAGTGTTCTCTTAAGATTTTTATGTAGGGTACTTTGAGACAGTTACAGAAAGTCACATTAATTACTAGGCTATACAGTCTCTTTCATAGCTATTCAATTGGGTTCTTGTAGTGTAAACAGAGTATTAGAAAATATTGAGTGAATATGTGAGGCCATATTTGAATAAAGCTTTATTTATAAGACATTGAAATTTGAATTTCACATAATTTTTACATGTTACAAAATAATATTACTTTCATTCAAAGAGATAGTTTAGGGCTGGTGAGATGGTTCACTGGGTATGGGGACATTTTGTCAGACCTGAAGTCCTGATTCTCTGGATCCATATGGTAGGAGGAAAGGACCAATTCCTGCCAATAGTACTCTAATCCATACACATATATGCAAAATAAAAATAATAATTTAGAAGTATAAAATAGTCCTAAAGTCCCAGGACAATACAGCAATAAAGAGTGGGTTAGATTTGGCCTCTGGGCTACTGAATATAGACTATATTATCTAGGTCTTAGTGCTTATTTCAGACTGGAAACCTGAAACCTGAAATAAGCAAGAATTTTTTTTCCTACTTTTCCTGGGTGCTTCTTACATGAACAAAGGAAGATTTCAGATACCAAGCTGGTATGAAAAAGACAAATTAGTAAATATTTCTCAAAAAGCAGTCATTTATAAGATCAAAGGTGAATTATATTTGAAGAATTGAGCCTTTTCAGGGAAGAAATTCAAATGTCCTTAGTCCAGCTTGTAGCTTTTTAACATCTTTATATAGGGAAGCAAAAATAATAAAAACAATCTGGTCTCATGCAATAAATAATAGGTTATCATATAACCTGCTCTGATATTTGGGGTTCATTTTGCTTGCCTCTGCATTGGTATACCCAAAATATTACAAATTATATTTATATTCTGTCTTAGTTTGCTTTCTATTACTGTGGAAAAAATCACAATCAAAAGCAGCTTGGGGAGGAAAGGGCTTCTTTAGCTTAGTCACAATCCTTCATTGGAGGAAGCTGGGGAATAATTGAAGAGGAACCTAGAGTCAGAAACTGAAGCAGGGAGTAGGAAAGAGCACAAACTACTGGTTTGCTTCTCATGCTTCATTCGTATGCTCTTTATATGACTGTGGCCCTTCATCACCCACAGTGGGCTGGGCTCTCTTACACCAATCATTTAATCTAGGAAATGTCAAACAGAATTGTCTTTAGGCCAATCTGATGGAAGAAATTCCTCAACTGAGGTCTCCCAAATATGTGTAGGTTTGTGATAAATTGACAAAAACGAATCAAAACATATTCTTTAAAAATAGAATATCCAGGGCTGAAGAGATAGCTCAGTAGTTTCACAACACATAATCCTCTTCCAAAGGACCTGAGTTAGGTTCCCAGTGCCTATGTAGGGTGGTTCACTACTGCCTGTAACTCCAGCTCCTGACTACTGATGTCTTCTTCTAGACTATGAGGGCAATGAATGACTGTACATAACCCCTAACTCCACACACACATACACTTCAGATTAAAAAGAAAGTAAAAATTTAAAAGAGCTAGATTGTAGGGCTAAGATGGCTAAGCAAATTGCTTCTTGCTCATACACACTGAGTATTAAAACTATTACGAAATAATTAATTTCTTATGTGAAGGTAGAATTAGAGCTTACACTATTTTTAAAATCTGTTTTTCAGGGAAAAAAAATCAAATTTTGTTTTCATGTTCCAGCTGTTTTACATCTGACAAATCGTACCTTTGTGTTATCCGTAAAGGGATCTGATGGCCTACATTCACATGAGGGACTTATTGAGTAAGCACCACTTGGGAGACACCACTAAGGGAGAAAGTTACAGAACATGGGAGGAAGGAAACAAAACAAGGGCATCAGGTCCTAGTCTCAGCTGATACTGGGGAGAGCTCCCGAAGTTAATAATACCTCCACATTTACTGGGGACAGAAGCAAGTTGCTAGGATGCCAGGCTCCCACACTATTCGGTAACTGGTTGAAGCTGCTCCCAGGCAAGCTACACTGTCCAAGTGAGCAAAGTACTCTAACAGCCTCTGAGCCCCAAGGAGTAATGTGGATGTGTGCCAGTCTCCACAAAACACACAGAAGTTAGACAATACAGCATCACAAGAAATGCAGAAAGAAACCAAGGGGATCTTCAGAATATCAGGCAGGTCAGCTGCACATTACTGATAGAAATGCATGGAGACTTGGCTTCCTGGAAGAAAGTGAAAGTAGCCTGTCTCTCTCTGTCTCTGCTCTTCTCCTTTCTTTCTGAAAAATGAAACTGTACTTTGATACCTGTTGCTCATGTTATCACATTTAGAAGAAGAGACATATATGCTGCTATAAGTTGCCTCTATAATTCACAAGTTGACAGGAAAACAGATGTCTTTTAGTTCAGACTTGTTTCATACTTTTCTGTTCACTTAGTATATTTCTTAATTTTTGTGAGCCAGTTAGTAGAACACAGTATTTATTTTTAAATTTGGTTTTTGAATAGGTAACATTGCATTCAAACAAACAAACAAACAAACAAATTACTAATTTGCCAAGACATTGGTCTTACTATTTTTCTTAGCATGTATGTGTACATAATAGACTGTGTGAGCCAGATATAGCAGGTTATGGTTGTGATCTTAACATGTGGGACCTGAGGCAGAAGGATTACTATGAGTGCATGAGTTCCGGAGCAATATAGAGAACTCCTAGGTAGCCTGGGCTACAGAGCATAGATCTTTCTTTCTTTCTTTTTTTCTTTCTTTCTTTCTTTCTTTCTTTCTTTCTTTCTTTCTTTCTTTCTTTCCTTCTTTTTATTTTTAAAACAGGAGTTTTAAATACAATATATACAGAAAATGTTTTAAATGAAAACGAAAAAAGGTGTGTGTGTATGGGTGGAGGGGGGCTCTGATACAGTGGCATGTGAGTACATACTTATTTTCAGCTCTAAACTTTGTGGTGATATATTTATCGTATATTTAATAAAATCAGCCTGGAATATCAGAGAACAGAATCACCCACAGTCAAGTCATGAAGATCAGAGAGTGGTGACTCATGCCTTTACCCCTATCACTCAGGTGATCAAATGGTGACCCATGCCTTTAATCCCATCACTCCAGAGACAGATCTTTCTGGATTTCTGTGAGTTCAAGGCCTAACAACCAAACTATAGTAGTTTACATCTTTAATCCTAAATCTAGGATTATATACAGATTTGAATCCAGAAGTGAAACAACTGGTCAGGGAAGATATATAAGACAGGGACAAAGCAGAAATTCAGGCAGTCTGTGAAGGTGACCAATCAGGCTGAGGACCCTTGAAGACAGCATTTCACTTTCCCTGTTCCGCCTGAGAAGCTGAGTTGGTGAGAATTGATTGTGGTCTGTTTCCTCTCTCTGATATTCCAGCTTTTCCCCAATATCTGGCTCCGGGTTTTCATTATATGCTAACTAGAATTCATGAAATACAACTTAACACAAACCTAGAGTCACTTGGGAAGAGAGAACCTTAACTAAAAAATTCTTTGGGCATTGCTTCTGGTTCCACTTCCGGGACCCAGTGCTGGCTGCAGAATCCCAGCGCTCTCTGGAGCAGGGGCAGGTAAACTCTGTCCCTGACCACATCCACAGCTCCTGCTGAGGGAAACCCCACCACCCCACGACCTCGAACTGAGCGAACCAACTACAGGGGTCTCTGAAGGGCAGATTCAGACCCTGCCCAGAGGTCAGGAGGGGGCAAGAGGCCTCAGCACCTATATCCCAGCCTGGGAGGAAGAGTTGAGCTCCCATTGCTTCTGGTTCCACTTCCGGGACCCAGTGCTGGCTGCAGAATCCCAGCGCTCTCTGGAGCAGGGGCAGGTAAACTCTGTCCCTGACCACATCCACAGCTCCTGCTGAGGGAATTTGCACGGCTCCCACCACGACCTCGAACTGAGTGAACCAACAACTGCAGGGGTCTCTGAAAGACAGAATCAGACCCTGACCAGAAAGGTGACAGGAGGCATACAAACCCGAGTGCCACAACTGACCAGGACCTGTCTAATCGTGAACGACTGAAGCCATGGGCAAACGTCAGTGCAAAAAATTACATAATACTACAAAGGACAACATGGTAACTCCAGAAGAGAGTGGCGATCCTACAAACACAAGGCCTAAACTGAGCAATGAAGAAGAAACAGAAGGAAGCAACACCAAAAATTCCTTTTTGATGTTCATCGAAGCTCTCAAAGAAGATATGAAAAAAAAGCCTTAAAGAAATAGAAGAAAATACAAACAAAAAATTGGAAGAGATGAACAAATCTATGAAAGAAACATGCCAGGAACTAAAAGCTGAAATAAAAGCTGAAATAAAAGCTGAAATAAAAGCTGAAATAGAAGCAATAAAAAAGGCGCAAAATGAGGCAAAAATGGAAATAGAAAACCTGAAGAAAAAAGCTG
>PVIH01032052.1:0-10103 GCA_004025045.1 Sigmodon hispidus
AAAGAAAATATAGGTGTAGCAATCTTATTTGTATGTCTACCCTTGATAAGCCATGCTTATCATTCTTATCCTCTATATAGTTATTGTTAACTCTTCCACATTTTAAATTCTTTTTACTGTGTGTTTTTTTTTTAATAAATACAAAATAAAGGAAAAAAAAAGAACCATGTTTATTTTATTATTTATTTATTTCTTACAGTTCAGTTTTTGAGTTCTTTGTAAAGATTAGATATTAATCCTTTGCCATATCTACACTTAGAAAACATTTTTCTCCTAGTTTAAATGTTTTTTCTTCATTCTCTTTTTTCCTTCATTGCCAGTCACAAACAAGAACAAATTTATTATTATTATTATTATTATTATTATTATTATTATTATTAAGATACCTTCTTCTGCTCCCCCAGCCTCCTGCCACCTCCTCTGAAAAGTTAAGGCCTCTCATATAGAGTCAGCTATGCCTGGTACATTTAGTTAAGGCAAATCCAATCACCTTCCCCTGCATCAAGGCTGTGCAAGGTGTCTCTCCATAGATAATGGGTTCTAAAAAGCCAGCTCATACACCAGAGATAGATCCTGATCCCACTGCCAGGTAACCCTTAAACAGATCAAGCTACACAACTGTCTCCCATATGCAGAGGGCTTAGTCCAGTCCCATGCAGGCTCCACAGCTGACAGTCTTAAGTTTGTGAGTTCCCACTAGCTTAGTTAAGTTGTCTCTATAGATTTCCCTGACATGATCTTGACATCCCCTTGCTAAAATAATCCCTCTTCCCTCTCTTTTACTGGACTTCCAGAGCTTGGCCTGGTGCTTGGCTGTGGATCTTTGTGTGTCTGCTTTCATCAGTTACTGGATGAAGGCTCTGTGATGACAGTTAGTGTATTCACCGATCTGATTACTGGGATAGGCCAGCTCAGGCCCCCTCTCCACTATTGCTAGTAGTCTAAGCATCTTTGTGGATTCCTGGGAAATTTCCTAGCACCAAGTTTCTCCCTAATTCCATGTTGTTTCCCTCTATCAAGATATTTCTTTCTTTGCTCTCCCTCTCTGCCCTTGTTCCAGCTTTACCAATCCATTTCCTTATGTTCTCATCTCCAACCCCCCCATCTATGGCCCCTCTGCCTCCAGTTTACCCAGAACATTTTATCTATTTCCCCAGGGTGATCCATGTATCCCTCTTAAGGTCCTTCTTGTTAGCTAGCTTCCCTGGAGCTATGAGTTGGAGTCTCATCTAGTATCTGTTTATGAGTGACTACATATCATGTTTGTCTTTCTGAGTCTGGGTTATCTCCCTCAGGATATTTTCTAGTTCCATCTATTTGCCTTTAAGTTTCCTGATGTCATTGTTTGTTTAACAGATAAGTAATATTCTATTATGCAAATGTACCACATACTATCCATTCTTTGTTTGAGGGACATCTAGATTGTTTCTATTTTCTGGCTTTTATCAATAAAGCTGCTATGAATATGGTAGTTGAACAAGTGTTATTATGACAGAATAAAGTGTCATTTGGGTATATGCCCAAGAGTGGTATAGCTGGATCTTGAGGTAGATCAATTCCCAATTTTCTGAGAAATGGCCAGGCTAATTTCCAAAGTGGCTGTGCAAGTTTGCACTCCCACATGCAGTGGCATATTCTCCTTACTCCACATCCTCTCCAACATAAGCTGTCCTCAGTGTTTTTGATCTTAGCCATTCTGACAGGTGTAAAATGGAATCTCAGAGTTGTTTTGATTTTCATTTCCCTGATGACTAAGGATGTTGAGCGCTTCCTTAAATGTCTTTCAGCCATTTGTAATTCTTCTGTTGATAATTGTCTGTTTAAATCTGTAGCCCATTTTTTTTTTAAAAAATTGGATTGTTTGATATTTTGATGCCTAGTTTCTTGAGTTATTTTAGATCACCCCTCTGTCAGATGTGGGGCTGGTGAAGATTTTTTCCCATTATATAGGCTGTCATTTCATCTTTTTGACAGTGTCCTTTGTTTTACCAAAGCTTCTCAGTTTCAGGAGGTCTCATTTATTAATTGTTGTTCTTGGTGTCTGGGCTACTGCTATTATATTTAGGAAGTGGTCGCTTGTGCCAATTCATAGAAGTGTGTTTCCCACCTTCTTTTCTATCAAGTTCAAAGTGGCTGGGTTTATATTGAGGTCTTTGATCCACTTGGAGTTGAGTTTTGTGCAGTGTGATAGACATGGATCTATTTGCATTCTTCTACATAACACCATCCAGTTATGCCAGCACTGTTTGTTGAAGATTCTTTTTTCCATTGTATATTTTTGGCCTCTTTGTCAAAATTCAGGTGTTTATAGGTATGTGGATTAATGTCAGATTCTTCAATTCTATTCCATTGGTTCACATGTTAGCGTTTATGCCAATACTAAGCTATTTTTATTACTATAGCTCTATAGTATAGCTTGAGGTCAGAGATGATGATGCCTCCAGAAATTACTTTATTGTACAAGATAGTTTTAATTATCCTGGGTTTTTGTTTTTTTCCACATGAGGTTGAATATTGTTCTTTTGAGGTCTGTGAAGAATTATGTTGGGATTTTGATGGTGATTGCATTGAATTTGTAGATTGTTTTTGGTAAGATTGCCACTTTTACTATGTTGATTCTACTGAAAGGTTGGTGGCTTGTGCCCACCCAGGGACACCAGATATTGCAGAAGATACCAAGCTGCTATATGTATATAATCTGCTAATATTTATTATTCCAAAAACACTTACAGTACAAAGGGGATTCAGAGGGGGAGAGAAGGAAGCAGTGCCCAGGGGAGTGCCACAGAGCAGTCTTCCCTAACCACACTACAGGTCAAAAAGGGCCTGAGTTATCTCTTCGTCCTGCGGTCTTTCCAGCTGGCCACGCCCGACTGGCTCTGGTTGCTTGACATCATCAGAGTTTACCTGGGTAACTTCTGATTTCCCACTACATCATACAGCAAGCAAACCACCAACATAAGATTAAATGGAGAGAAACTCAAGGCATAAAATCAAGAATAAGACAAGGTTTTTCATTCTCTCCATATTTATTCAATATAGTACTTGAAGTTCTAGTTAGAGCAATAAGACAATAAACTAAAGGAGACCAAAGGGATACAAATTAGAAAGGAAAAGCCAAAGTATTACTTGTATATGTTATGGTACAACACATAAGTAACTCCCAAAATTCTACCAGGGAACCCACATGGGCATAAAAACAAATAGGTAAATCAATGGAATTGAATTGAAGACCCATGGATAACTGATTTTTGACAAAAAAGAGAAAATTATACAAAGAAAAATGAAAACATCATCAACAAGTGGTGCTGGTATAACTGAATATCTGCATGTAGAAGAATTTGTATATATATCCATACCTATCACCCTGCACAAAACTCATGTTCAAATGAATCAAAGACCTCAACATAAATTTAGGTACAGAGAACTTGATAGAAGAGAATGAGAAGAATATCTTTGAACACACTGGCACAGAAGACAACTTCCTGAATATCAGTATATCTTTAGCACAAATCCTAAGATCAACAATTAAGAACTGGCACCTCATGAAACTGAAAATTTTCTGTAAGTCGAAGGATACCATCAATAAGACAAAATGGTCACCTACAGAATGGGAAAAGAAAACTCTGATTACGTCAAAGTACTGGAGCCGGGCAGGGCGTAGTCAACTAAAAAGAGCGCCAAAAGAAAAGCCCTCCCCCCAAAAAAGAGCCCAAAAGAGGGAGGAGCCCGGCCGCCTGGCTTCTAGACCTGTGGTTGTTAGAAAGACCACTTGGTTAAGATCTCTCCTGTGTGCTGTTTCTCCACCTTTTCTCCCCTAAACACTCCCTTTTCTATAAGTGATTTTTAAATAATAAACATTACTTAATATAGATCTCGGTGGCGAGTTAATTACCATAACAAAAAGATCTTCACCATCCTCATATCTGAGAGAGGACTGATCTCCAAAATAACTCAAGAAACTAGACATCAAAAGCCTCCAAATAATCCAATTAAAAATGTGATACTGGTCTAAACAGAATTCTCAACAGAAGAATCTCAAATGGCTGAAAAACACTTAAAGAAATACTTAACATCCTCAGCCATCAGGGAAATGCAAATTAAATCCACTCTGAGATTCCACCTTACACCTGTCAGAATGGCTAAGATCAAAAACACAAGTGACAGCTTATGCTGGAGAGGATATAGAGCAACAGGAACATTCCTCTATTACTGATGAGCAACAGGAACATTCTGTTACTGATGGGAGTGCAAATTTGCACAGCCACTTTGAAAACCAATATTACAGTTTCTCAGTAAAATGAGAAGCAATCTATCACAAGACCCAGCTATACCATTCTTGAGCATATACCCAAAGATGATCAATCATACCACAGGACACTTTCTCAACTATGTTCATATCAGCATTATTCATAATAGCCAGAATATGGAAACAATGTAAATGTTCTTCAACTGAAGAATAGATAAAGATAATGTGGTACATTTTACACAATGGATTATTACTCAGCTGTTAAAAACAATGATATCATGAAATTTGCAGGCAAATGGACGGAACTAGGTAAAAAAAATCATTCTGAGTGAGGTAAGCCAGAACCAGAAAGACAAACATAGCATGTATCCACTCATAAGTGTATATTATCTGTGAAATAAAGGCTAACCATGTTACAATCCACAGACACAGAGAGATTAGAAAACAAGCACGGTTTAAGAGGTGGGTGCTCAGATTTCCCTGGGAAGGGTAAATGAAAGAGATTTCGTGAGTGAACTGTAGGTGGGTGTGGATGGATACACAAGCTATCAGTTTGGGGGATGGTGGAAGGAGAGAGTACTAAAATAGATTACTGGAAATGTGGGAGGCTTTCAAGGTCAAGTAGAAACCTGACTCAATAAAAAACTTCCAGAAATCTACGAAGAGAACCTCAGCTTAGACTCCTAGCAATGAGGGATATGTAGCCTAATCTGGCCATCTCCTGTGACCTGGCAAGATTTCAAGTGAAGGAATTGGGACACCAACTCAGCCACATAACCTTCAATCTGTCATGCTGACTGGATGTGCTGAAATAAGGGTGGCCTAGAGATTGAGGGGGTGGCCAATATATGACTGGGTCTAGCTAAAACCCATCCCAGGAGAGTAAAGCTCACCCGTAACACTACCTAGAACAACAAGACTCAACAAGTGGATGATCCAGAGTGCTAGGATAAAAACAAATATGACTGTAGAAAACATTTCAATGTAATGATGCCTAACAGTATCCTGTCATATTAATAAATAGCCCAATTGTCACCAGAGAGGCTTCATCCAGCAACTGATGGAAATAGATGCACACCACAGTCAAACATTAGGCAGAGCTAGGGGAATCCTTCATAAAAGGGGATAAGAGATTGTAAGAGTTAGAGGAATCAAGGACACCACAAGAAACCCACAGAATCAACTAACCCAGGCTCAAAAGGGCTCACAGAGACTGAACCTCCAACCAGAGAGCCTGCATGGGACTGACTTAGGCACTCTGCATATGTTACAGTTGTGTAGCTTGGTCCTCTTGTGGGCCTCCTAACAGTAGGAACAGGGGCTGTTTCTGACTCTTTCACTGGCTTTTTGGACCTGATCCTCATACTGGGTTACCTTGGGAGGTGCTTAATCTTACTGAAACTTGATATGCCATAATTTGTTGATATCCATGGGAGGCCTGTTCTTTCCTGAACCAGAATGGAAGAGGAGTGAATTTGGGAGTTGGGGACGGAGAGAGAGAATAAAAGGAGAGGAGGGAGGGGAACTGTGGATGTAAAATAAATAAATAAAAATTTGAAAGAAATAAAACTACAAAAAAGAATTCTGAACTTCTTATTAGAAAAATGAATGGAATGGGAGACAATAGTGATAAGGGAATTAAGTCAGAGTGACATAAATATTTTATGCTTATTCTCATCTGCAGGTGCTATGGGGGAAAAGAAAGTGTATAGAACTAGAAGAAGGAACCACCATGAAGGTGGAAGAGGACAGAGAAAAGGTAAGGTAAGAGGATCAGAAAAAGAAGTAGAGGTGAACATAACCAAAGTATCTCATATGCATCTATAGAAATAATTAAATGTCTTTATACAATTAGTATACACTAGTAAGAATTTAAGATAAGGTAAAAAGGCAGGTAAGAAAGTTGTTTTGGATTAAATACTTTTTCTAAGTTTTGCAGTGAAGAGATGGTTAAAATACTGATAAAGTATTCAAGTGAAAAGAACAGGTAACCAAGAATAAGAACTAGAGTAGATGTCTCTGAAGTTGATTAAACACTGACTAGGGATCATGTTCTACAGTTGGATCATCTATATCTGTGCCCAAGAAATTATATACATAAAAATGGAGACTATGTACTGAAAGTTAATGTAAATTTGAGAACCCAGATATATGAACATTTTCAAGTTGGAAAGAGTTTTCATTTGGTTTAATTATTTAAGGACAAAGGAGATGTCATATGAATGAAATGCCCAAGCCCTGTACTTGAGACTGAAAAGTATACCCATCAGTGTACTCATCAGCTTGGAGACAGTCCAGTGCATTGGAAAATACTGCTAAGTAAAGAATACTTCTTGGCTTATGCTTCAGACAAGTTGATGTCCTCAAATCTGCTTAGTTTTTAAGCCATAGGCTTCAATTTTAATACAAAAGCATACTACCAATGTTAGAGGTTCATTTATATCAAAGGGTTTTGGTATTAAATGAGAATACGGTATCAAAAGTTGTAAGTCTTTTTAAAAAAATTCTTGTCATGAAATTGAAATAAGATGAGTGAAATCTTAGGAGCAGGCAGTATATTGATGAATGCTTTTAAGAGAAAAATTGGAAGCATTGTGAAGCCTTAAATTTGTTAGTTTAAATGTGTAGTGCAGGCAAGGTTAGTTGCTATAACTGACCCATTTACATATCTATGGACTCAGGATACTATGAATTTATCAAAAGATGTTAGAATTGTAAAGATTGCCAAATTGACTCAAGTGTGGTTTGCTGTCCGGACTATTTTCCTGTATTCTTATTCTTTAAGAAATGGTAGGTCAGTATGACTGACTAATGTAAGCTACCTTGATACATTTATACTGAGCCATAGAGCTAATGAAATACTCTCCAGGACGGCAGACAGTTATATTGCATGAATCAAGGCTATTCAATTCCAATGAGCTGGGACAAATTGACCTTATTTTACAAATGCATTCCATAGACCTCTCTGAAAACCAAGTCACAGAAGGGCAGCAAGGTCTCACTAGCTGTTCATTTCTTCCCCCCAGTGTCTCTCACATTTATCTGTAGAGGTTTTACATTGAGTCATCCAGGCTTGTCCAATGTGATCCATTGTGTCTTTTTCCTTATTGCCGTGAATGTGTCCGTGAAATAATTTCCACTTACTGATGTTCTTCTCAGAAATTTTATGCCTTGTCTTGATGTAGATATGTAGTATATTTGGAGTTCTTCAAGAGTTTGTATTTTTACAGAAATAATTTATAAGTTTTCTGTGGCAATATCCGGGTAGATATTGATTGGTTATTTCACATAGTAAGGACTTATTTTAATTTGAAAGTTCATTTCTAGTTGAATCTTGATCTGATGCATTTTTTCTCTAACCCAGGGTCCATTGTGAAAGCATTCTCATATGTCTTGTCAATAATTTCAGCACATTTCAGCTCACCGAAGAGATGTGTATGTGGATCTTCTGAGCTAATGGTTTCTATTGTACAATTTAAAACTTCACTGTAATCAAAGCAACCTTACCAGGAAAGCAGCTTTGCATTTTCTTTTCTTTTTTTATTATGGAAAAAGTTATAATTTTTTATCCATGTATCCCCTTGTTTAGGCTCCCTTCCCCCTCCCATCTCTCCCAGTCACTCACTCTTCTCTGCATCAGTTTATCTCCTCCACAGCAAGAGCAGGAGGTCCCAAGGTCACAAGGTGGCTTAGTTCAGCATCCACTCCAGGCAGATCCACTTTCCTCACCCCAACATCAAGACTGGGTCAAGAGTTCCTCTGGAGGCAGTTGGCTCCAAGGTGCTGGTCCAAGGTGTTTCAGATCCCAAGCTGTTCAGTGGTTGTGGTTTGCAGCTTAGACATGCTTAGCATTTTTTGTTTAAAATCCACCAATGAGTGACTACATCCTCTGTTTATCTCTCTGAGTTTGTGAGACCTTGCTCAGGAGGATATTCTCCATATCCATCTATTTGTCTGCAAATTTTAGGATATCATTTTTTCTCACTGCTGAGTAGTACTCCATTGTGCAGATGTACCATAGTTTGTTAATTTATTCTTCAGTTGAGGGGCATCTAGGTAATTTCCAGGTTCCTGTCTGTTCTGAACAAGAGGTCTTTTTGGTCTTTGACTCTGCTCTGGACAGGGGACTGTGTTTCCAAGGCCCTCAGTCCTTGTCTGATGACGCTATTCACCCTGGAGTTGGGGCCCAGCTGGGCATGGCCTAGAGCCTTCTGCTGGGAGAAGTCTGAGATCAGACGTTTGGGTACGAGCCTGATCCCAGAGAGGAATTATCTGAACTGTGGCCCAGGGGTTGGGAGCCTCTCACCTTTGACTTCGCTCTGAATGGGGACCGAGTTTCAAAGCCCTTGGTCCTTGTCTGATGACTCAGTTCGCCCTGGAAATGGGGCCCAGCCGGGCAGGGCCTGGGGCCTTCTTGACTCTGCTCTGGATGGGGATGAAGTTTCAAAGCCCTTCCTATTACCACTATTAAGTCTTCTAGTCTACAGATTCTCTGTTCCATCTCTTGGATTCTGTTGATTATACTTGAATCTGTGGTTCTAGGTCTTTTCTTCAGGTTTTCTATTTCCAGCTTTGTCTTGGTTTTTTGCCTTCTTCATTGCTTCTATTTCATTTTTAATTCCTGGAATGTTTTTTCCCATTTGTTTCCTTTTTCTTGGTTTTCTTATTTTCTCTTAGGAATTTTTTCATCTCTTCCAATTTTCTGTTTGTATTTTTTTCTATTTCTTTAAGGGAGTTTTTTATATCCTCTTTTAAGGGTTTTATAATCTTCATAAAGCCGTTCTTAAGGTCATTTCCTTCTGCTTCCTTTTCATTGTTATGTTCAGATCTTTGAGCTATAGAACCACTTGTTTCTTCTGGTGGTGTCTTGTTGATCTTTGTATTATTGTATGTATTCTTGCACTGGTGTCTGCCCATTGTTTCCTCAATTCATGGTTGGCTCTTAGTCGGATGTTGGTCTAGGGGCTCTTTTTTTTTCTTCTTTATTTATTTTGTATTTATCAAGAAAAACAGTAAAATGAATTTAAAATGCTGATAAGTTAACAATAATTATAAAGAAGATAAAAATCATAAGCATGAATTATCAAGGGTGATAATGCAATTAAGATTGCTACACATATATTTACTTTGTGTTCAGCTTTCCCTCTGAATTTTTTTTCCATCCCTGTATATCATTATTCAAGGTCCCTTCCCCCTCCTGACACATCAGGTCATTTTTTTCTTCTCCAAAACTCCCCATCCCCTCCCTGGGCAGGGAGCAGACAGTCCTATGATCCCACTGACCCAATAATGCTTGGATCAGTCTCCACTCCTGGCAGATCCAGTTTTCTCCCTGCTCCCTCAAGAGTGAGTCAGGTGTTCCTATAGTTGGAGTGGGATTCGAAGGGTCAGTCCAGGGTATTTCTGATCTCAAGCTGTTCAGTGGTTGTGGTTTGTAGCTTGGGCATGCTTGGCTTTTTTTATTGTTTGTTTGTTTAGAGACCACTTATGAGTGAGTACATCCCCTGCTTATCTTTCTGAGTTTGTGATACCTCACTTAGGAGGATATTCATCAAATCCATCCATTTGCCTGCACATTTTAGGATATCATTTTTTCTTACTGCTGAGTAGTATTCCATTGTGTAGATGTACCACAGTTTGTTAATCCAACTTCAATTGAGGGACATCTAGGTTGTTTCCAGGTTCTTGCTATTACAAATAATGCTGCTATGAACATAGTTGAGCTAATACCTTTGGAGTGTGAATGTGCCTCTTTAGGGTATACACCCAGAAGTGGTATTGCTGGGTCCTTGGGGAGATTGATTCTCAATTTTCTGAGAAACTGCCATATTGCATTCCAAAGTGGCTGAACAAG
>PVIH01032053.1:0-10103 GCA_004025045.1 Sigmodon hispidus
AGAGAGAGAGAGAGAGAGAGAGAGAGAGAGAGAGAGAGAGAGAGAGAGAGAGAGAGAGAGAGAGAGAGAGAGAGAGAGAGAGAGAGAGAGAGAGATTAGTGGGGGAAACAGCAGGACCTTCCCGGGGTGCACTGGGAGTGGGGGCGCAGAGTGGCTGTTTTATAACTGGGATCCTCGGTGACGTATGGTCGCCTGCTCCTTGGCAGCTGTCTTTATGGACCAGTAGGCAGAGCGAAATTGACGCTGACAAGACTTTTTCATCTTGGATGGCTCTGTAATCTACTGTAGTGAAGAACAGAGCCTCTCAATCAGGCGGTGTAAGGAAGAGAGACGGAGGGGAGAGAGGGGAGTCCAAAAGAAAAGGAAGAGGAGCAGCGGGGAAAAGTGTGTGTTGGGGGGTTAGCAGGGGAAAGCATTTTTGGTGGATGGTATGAAGCCAGCCATGGAAACTGCAGCGGAGGAAAATACTGAACAAAGCCAAGAGAGAAAAGGTACCCAGCGCTGACAATAGCTTGTTTAAAAGCTTTTCACTGATGGTGTTTAAAGGGGGTTATCCAGGTTTTGTCTCTTGTAAAATGGCTCTAAAATAATCCCTTACGGTGTGATCTTATTTAGGGTGGGTTTTGTCTTTATCCTCGGGGCTAATGTTAATAATGTAGCCTTTCTTTTATTTCTGTTACAAGTATTTCTATGTAACATGATATTCACAGAAGAACATCTATAGTTTGTCACCTTGGGCTGCTGGAGTGGGAAAACTGTCTTTCTCTTTTTTAGCTAAAATAATTAATCATAACTGTATTCTGCATGCTATATTCAGGGATTAGAGAACGCCTTGATCTGTGCTAATTCTAAGGAGGAACGGGAGACACATGCATGCTAACTATGCTTTGATTCCAGTAATGCTGTAGTAATTTAGACTTGCTATAAGTTTCTTATTCTAACATGGCTGTTCTTTCCATATATCAGACTATGACATGTAATTGTCATTTATAGTGGGCGCTTGACATCAGCTTTGTCCCCTAATACCAACAGAAGGGAAGGGTCTTTTGCTAATTATGACTTAAAGATTTGGAGGACAAAAACTGTCTAAGGGCTCCATCCTTAAAGGAAGTCTCAGACCATTTCACAGTTTTGATATTCAGACTTTGACGAGATTAGTGTAACTGCACCAAGAAAATAGAAAAAAAAAAAAAAAGACGCTATGCCTGAGGTCAAGTTTGATGCCCCATAGAAACAGCTTAGCCACTGTTAGGTTAACGGTGTCTGGCTATGCTGTAACTGATCTCTTCATTGATCTCTTCACTTTATGATAAAAAACTGTCATAAAATGCACAAAAACATGTTTTATAACTGCACTGCCACAGGTTTTAAAAAACCCATCATGCTAAGGTTCTTTCTAATGGCTTTTATACACAATTGCAGTCACTAAATAATAGTAATTCTTTAGCCCACATTTTCTTTATGAATACATGGGTTGAGCCACATGAAATTGCTGCTGTCAACCATTTTAAACATGAAAAGCACATCTATATGCTGGTCAACTTCACAAGACATTGATGTAAAGGCTGCTTATTTTCATATAGATCTTTTCTGTCTATATTAATATTTCATCCTAAACAGACCAATTTCATTTTTTAAAATTTAATTTTAGAAGCATGATACAATCCACAAATTTGCCATTTAGCCACTTTTAAACTTACAATTCAAGGGCAGCATGTACATAGCAATGTAATGCTTAGTGGGTACTTTAGTTCAGTCTTTCTATCAGGCCTGCCCCTCCTCCAACAAAAGATACTCTGTCTTTTCTTGATTATGATTTTTTCTCATTTTTTTCTAATCTATGTGAATAGCCAAATAGTAATAATAGAAATGGGTATATTTAATATTTCATTTTCATCACAATTAGATACTAAGTCGATTGCATGTGTGAAAATGTAGTAGTGTCCTGGAGGAAACTTACCACAGTTTAGAGTATTGTTCTTCTAAAGTGGATGATTTTCCTTTATATGTGTTTTTTTTTAAATTAATACTGTGTTTGACTGTGGCCAGATAAAACCACTGTGACCTCGGCAAGACCATCTAGGTCTGTAGAAATGGATCTTTTGTTTTTCTCTCAAAAACAAAAGGCATAAAATCTTTACTACACATTTATCTGGCTCATTCCAACTGTCATTATTTTTCCATCATCTACATATTTAATGGCATGTCTACATCCCTAGTATATGAAAACTGGCTACTTATCATTATAGAGGCAAAAATCAGGAGCAAAATACTATTTTCAGAGAGACTTTAAAGACAACCAGGATAAACACTAACACCATAAACACTAATCGCTAAATAATTCAAAAAAGACAAGCTACTAAGCTAAGGTCATATTGTGATACATGTTTGGATAAGAATTAGGGCCAGGGAGTTGATTCTTAATCAACATCAACAATGATTATGATCACTATGTGGACCCCCCACCCCACACATTCTGGAAGATGACTTATCTATGCATCTTGCTTTGGATGACCAAGTTTATATGTTAGCTGCCTGAAGTCCAAACTCCCACGAGTATCTTTTTCATTCCCTAGTTTGCTGGCCCATTGTTATAAAACAGTAGCCCCAAATGGTCCCATATGCTCATTCTTTCTGTATTCCTTCAGAGGGTTAAGTGTCTAAAATCTATGCTTATTTCATTGACATTAACATTGGCAAACTCAACAATAT
Organism: Sigmodon hispidus; assembly: GCA_004025045.1. Taxonomy (NCBI): domain Eukaryota; kingdom Metazoa; phylum Chordata; class Mammalia; order Rodentia; family Cricetidae; genus Sigmodon; species Sigmodon hispidus. The sequence goes on from PVIH01032053.1 coordinate 2,713, forward strand.
TACTTATAAAATGAACTATGTTGTTAGAGCTCAGAGAATCTTTTTTCTTCTTGCTTGCTTGCAAGACTTCTTAGCTCTTAAATGTTATCCCCTACGTTTTCATTACTTCACAGAGGTTTGTATGCATATATGTGATTCCCTGTGCTCCTCTTTTCCCACTGGTTTTCAGTTGTTCATGGCAGAGGCAATGCCTGTCTGTTAATTAGTGGTATTGTTGCCCAATGGCTAGCACCCAACAGCTTGTGAATGAATAGCTTTGAATAATTATTACAGTGTCTATGAAGAATGTAAATTAAACTAAGATTTATAAATTGACCTCAGCTTTTCCTGGTTGGTGTCCTTTCCCAAAAGGAGTTTACATAGGACAACACATCTGAGCTATTGGAATTCACTAACTGCCACCAAGAGGTCTGTCTCTTTAGAAACTCAGTCACAATCGCTTTGTCCTTATTTCAGACAAAAATGATCCAAGTCTTAACGAAAGGGAAAGCATTTGTGTTTTTACAGTGCTCCCATAGTGTTATCCCAGAATGCTACTGAGCAACCAAAATTCACACAAAGTGTTCAGGTTTGATTTTTTCGTTTGTTTGTTTGGTTGGTTGGTTTTGCTTTTGGTTTGGTTTGTTTTTTAAGAAAAGAGGACAGGTTTTCTCAGATGAGTCTAGCAAATGCAAAATTATTAGCAGTGACAGTTTTTTAAATGAGAGTGTAGAATTAAAGTGGCAGAATTGAGTAAACAAATTCAGCAAAGATGGAATGAGCAGAGAAAATGAATAAGGCAATTAAAGGAAGTGGATGATGGCTCTGCTAATAAAAAGATGGAAAGCTAGCTTTCCATTTGTTTCCGTGGAGTACCACTTAGCATCACTTCATTTGTGAAAACAGATGTGTCTGGAATTGATGGAAGCACGTCGTCATGGGGTAGAAAAACAATTGAATCCCTAACAACTCTGAAGCTCTATTATGGGGGAACAGTATCAGTGCTGAAAATGATTTTTATTACACGTAGGAAATTGGAATCTCCCAGAATAATTATAAGCAGGCTAGTTCAGTTCCTGTAAATCATTGCTGAAATCAATTCCAGAATCCAAGTATCAAATTAAGTTTCTAACCATGTTGGAAAAGAGAAATGTGGGAAATTGGAAATAATGTTTGACTGAAGTAAATTGGAAGACAGAGTCAGAATATAAAATGAATTTGAATCAATGACTTGTTTACAACATTAGCAGATTCATTGTAATCTTTCTGCCTTTTTAAAATTTAGCACAACATGTGCTTGTTGGTTCTCCATTTTTTTGTTTAGGGGGAAAAAAAGCAATTATCTGGAACATTTAACATGCTAATATTATTCTGAAGGATCCATGACATTCTTACTGACATTTTCTAACTTGTTTATATGAATGTGATACTAGGAAAGTTTTAGATGCTGTTATTCTCTGTAAGAGTTTGCCACAGTGAGCTGCTGAAGTCATGGGGCCTGGGGAATAGATTGTAGCAAAAAGTGGCTGGCCAGATGGTGGGGGACATATGTGGTAGGTATTACATGGCATCCTTTGATAGTTTGGGGAGGGGGAGGGGAAGCGTTGTGGGATTTTTTGTTTGTTTAAGAAAATTTAAATGTGGAGAAAGATGTGAGCAGGTTGGTCCCATTGCTGATATCAGTTCCATAAACACGCTTCTAGGACTTAGCCATGTTATTTCTTCCTTGAAATTGAGTGTGATCCCCCACTGTGGCAGTAAGTTGTAAGATGTTGTTTTTGTGTTACTTGGGAATACAGGTCAGTTCAGGGTAAGAGATCTTAGTGACACCGTTTCTTAGTCTTTCTCCGTTCATGGACATGCAGAACCACCAGAACTGGTAAGGAATGGAAGTATTCCAAAGACATCCCTTTCTTCTTTTTTCTTTAGACCAAATGCACACACACACATAAGCCAATTGGCCAGGAGAAGGGGTGGCTATGGGATGGAGGAGAATGGGACACACACTGGCCTTTGAGACAGGGAGGCTCCCCTCCCAGTTTTACAAATGTGCTTTGTTTCTCACCATTTGTCAGTCATTTATTCATTTAATAGTATACTCCTTTGAAATGTTATTCTTCCTCCTGTGCTGTCAGCTCCCATTAGAAGAGCAAAAGGCCGCTCACCCATTTAGGCATCCTTAGAAGAAGCATCATATGGATTTTAACCATATTGTGCTGGTTGGTTCCAAATAACCAATAGCAGTGACAGAGACTTTTGATTCTCAACCAGCTCCATAATTCCCTAAAGAGTGAATGAAGGAAAATAAAAGAATGCCTTGTTTTATAGGCTGATTTTTATTAATTATATTAATCACATTGTATATCCAGCCCTACCTAGTACTTGATGCCAGGGCATAATGCATTTTTCCTACAATGGCCAGATAGTGCATATTTTACCCTTCTACAATACAAATCTTTGCTTTGCCTGCTCACTTTTGCATCCTAGCATGAAGAGGCAGCCACAGATGTATGTGCACAAGGCCATGTAACAGTATTCCAGCTAGATTTTATTTACCAAACAAGATGGTCTACAGCCCTGACAAGTATTCTGGCAGAAACCTTGTCTTTCCCTTTACATTTTAGCTAATGGCTACAAACAGACTATGACAAACACAGCTTTGAACAAACCTTGTTCAGTGGGTGTGGCCTTCCTCGCCAACCATGCTTATCATTTGGTTGTTCCCAGTGATAATTTGTAAAAGCATTCTAACCTGACAGTCGCTTTCCCTACATCATATTATCAAAGTTAATGGGGAATATGGCAGAAAGCCAAGGCATTGCCTTTGCTTTACTTTCCTCAATTTCCCATTATTTATGTCATGCCCTCACTTCGGTGACGACTGCTCACAACTGTGTGTGTCCCCATGAGCCACCATAGGTACTTTATTTCTATGATCTCAGAAGGAGATCATGTGGTAGTCTGATTGTGTAAGGAATCAGCCATTTTCTCATCCTTGCCCATGCCTAGAATCAGCAAGGTGTTTGACTCCATCTAGGTGTCTAGATCCTGGCCTTGGGATTAAAATGTGTAGTCTGATGTTATAAACGATGCAGATAACTCTGTGTTTAATGTGTCTGTTTAAGTTTGGCTCAAAAGGATAACATAGAAGTAGGGTTTTTTTTCTTACATCTAAATATTGGCTGTTGTTTTTTGTTTTGTGTGTGGGCTTTTTTGTTTTTTTTTTTTTGTTTGTTTTTTTTTTTAAAGGACTCTCCAGAAGTATTAGTCCAAGGGATTAGAAAAGAGCTGTCTGATCTCATTTCTGAATCTGATGCAGTCATTGTATTTTCAGTCTCGAAAAGGTATAGCTGTCATATTTTTCTTAGAGAAATTGTCTCAATTTGAGGGCTAGAAAGATAGCACAGTGGTTATGAGCTCTTGCAGAAGGACCAGGAATTGGTTCCCAGTATCCATATGATGGTGGCCTCTTCTGACCTCTGTGGGCTCCAAGTTTTATGTGGTACACAAAAATACATCACACACACACACACACACACACACACACAGAGAGAGAGAGAGAGAGAGAGAGAGAGAGAGAGAGAGATTTTAAATATCACAGTTGGATAATCTGCCCATTTACATTAACTTTGTTCAGTGGCCACTATCTGAATGCCCAGATATGTGCGGATATTCCCATCCATGTGAGGTTATGCTGACAAGGCATAGACAGGCTCTCTGAATTATAGCCATAGACATTATGTACATATATTCATGTGACAGTGTTTCAGTCAGACATTATTGCCTAAGAGGAAAGTCAGCATGATGGGTGTTCATAGGGTCCTAGGGTGCTTTTTTGCTTTTAATGAAATGTTCATTGAGCAAGCATTTGTTTGGAACCTATTGTGTGCTTCACATAAAGAGATAAAATTTAGAACAAAATTAGGGTTGTGGGGGTAGATGAATGGTATAACATGTGCCTAGTACGCATGAGGTTCTGGGTTCAATCTCTAGTACCCTCCCCACACTGACAAACAGAAAGGAAAAGAAAAACTCACATCAGAAGACATTAAACTGCTTAAAACCTTTTTACTTGAGAGGTCAGTATGAAGGGTTCCCAATCAACTTTACCAAAAGGAAATCAGCCTATCCTGTGAGGTGACTTGACCCTATGGTTCTTTGTACCAGCCTGGCTGGGCTTCTTTTCTGTCTGAGAATGTAATATGAGCTTGTCAAAAAAAAAAAAAAAAAAAAAAAAAAGCTTTTTTTGTTTTTGTTTTTTATTTCTTTTGGTTGGGTTTGAGTGGCACCAAGGACCAAATCCAGGGCACTGCACATGCTAGGCAAGAGGTCTACTGTAGAGCTATACCCTCAGCTCTGAAAACCAGAGGACAAACATCTAATTCCAGGGAAAGTAGAGTTAGGTTTTACAAACCCTGAATTAACAGGGGACCAGAACTATTTCTTTAGGAATCACAGAAGTGCTGCTCACTTTCACATGAACCTTAAAGCAGCTCTCACTGGCCTTAACAACTTGAGAAAGGAAGAAAAGGTGAAACTTCTCTAAGCCACTGCGGGGAGGTGGGCAGAAAAAGTGATGCTAGAGTTTTGAAAGTGCGCCCTCTGGAGGCTGATTTTCCAACTGCATAGCCAGAATCCACCTCCAGGTTGTGTCCCGAGGCAAGTGATAGGTCTCTTTTTTAATTCCACTATTCACTTGTCAAGATTGAATAATAATTTCCAACGGTAGGTATAGCTAATGAAACAGCAGGCATCGTGTGTATAACACTATGACTAACACACCGCAAGCACTCCATACATTATAGGTACTATCATTACTGACAATCCAAACAGAAGCAGCAAAATTAGCTTCATAGTACACTTCTGTTCTTACTTAAGAATCTTTATTTACTTAATTTTTTGATGTTATAAATTTAACTCAGTGCCTTACATACACTACACAAGTGCTCTATCAATGTACTATACACTCCCAGCTATTCTTTTTCCTTTTTAAATAAAACATTTTTATCTAACCTTGAATCCAAAAGGGTCTTCTCTAAAGCATCATTATCCAAAATTTATCTCACTCTCAAATCTCTTGAGGGTTTTCAGGGACAGACAAGTGAAACAGGGATATTTCTAAGGCTTGGTAAGCTTTGTGGTATATCTGGTGAGGATAGTCATTTGCTACCCTCACAGTGTGGTTGTTTATCTGGTTTTCAAATAGTTGAGGAACATTAGAACCTCATCTTTTGATGGCATTTTTCATATTTAAGTTTTTGTAATACATCAGAGGACATCACCACTTCACACATTCTATGGAATTTACAGGCACGGATGTTTCATAGTGACATTTTTAGCTTTTTAAGAACTTCAGGATTAGAATTCAGTTAACAGTGATTGGAAGCTTATATTCCATGCCAGACAAATTGGGAAATACTATTGTTGTTTCTCTAATCCCCTAAGAAGTGGGAAAACTATTATCAGATAGATACTGAGTCCCAGAGAAACCATTTTTCACCATTTGAACAAGCAATTCCTTCTCAATGACACACTGAAAGATTATTGAAAAAGAGCTCAATTCAGAATATTCTGGACTCTCTGGGGTCCTGAGCTTCAAGTAATAAAGACTACCTTGGGTGTCAATGTGAGGATGAGAGTTTCATCCAGAATTCAATAAGCCATAGAGTAATTTGTCAGACTTCTGGAACAGGAACTGGGCACCATGATATAGATTCCTGATGTAGAGTGAGCCATGGTTCACCTTCGCTTGTGCAACTGCAATAATTACAGGATACTGTTGGTCTGATAAGGAAATAAACAGAAAGAAAGGCATGAGAAACTACATTTATTTACCATGAATAGTATCATCCCCAAATGACCATTTTAGGGGAGAGGATAATACAGGAGAGAGAAACAAGAAAATGTTGGTAATTTGTGTAAACTTAAACTGAAAATTGGAGGACAAGAGTCCAAACGATTCTCAAACTTAGGCTGAATTGATAAGTTGGTACTGAAGGGTTGCATTTTGATAGCATATTTTTAACTCCCCATTTTCCTTTACTATATGATAAGAGAATACATAGAAATGCTGATAATAGAATCTTTGCTGGAGATAGACACTGACTCTTTGCCACTGAAATTGGCAGTGAACAGCAGAGCTGAAATGGAAATTGGCAGGTACCACTGGATGTACCCAGGCTCAAAGAACCATCAGTACCGTCCTGTGCCAACCCTGGGGGACAGGGCTGGCCCCTTGAGCAGTCCAGGTAAATACAGTCTTGGGGCAAATTCCACAAACAACTCCACTGTTATCTTGATTGTAATTTATAATGGCTCTTTCAGTTTGGTGATATTTTATGTTTTGCTTGGTGCATTCATTTGTTGGCATTGGTGTGGGTGGAAAGGGCCCTTTAATACGTTTTTAATCATTTTCATTTTTCTTTCCCTCTTTCCATTCCACCCATCCTCCGCTACCTTCTTCCCTCCTTCCCTCTCTTTCCTCCACCCACTTATTTGTATCAAATGGAACAGTGTACAGTGAGCTATGCCCACAGACTTTCAGATGTCTGAATCAGCAATGGGGGAGGAGGTCTGTACATACCCACCCCAGGGACCGGAAGTGGGTCAGAGATTTCGAGGAGCCTCATCTGAAAGTCTTGAGCATATCTACAGGTCTCTTGAGTGGTGCTGAGTTGTACTATCCTCCTTTAGTATCAACCCAGGAAAGAAAATCTGAAAGCCTGTGAAAGTAAGAACAGATAGCTATGTATTAGAGACTCTCCAACAGGTAGGTTATTTGATTCCAATTTCCATTTTCCTAGCTCATGAAGAATACTCATCTCTGTGACCATTAAGGGATTAGGTCTGAGTAAAATGTGTAATGGGTCATTTTGGAGATCTGAGATGGAGAGGTTGCTGAGCAGTATGAACCTCCCCATTCCCCATCCCCGAAGCCTGAATTAGTCTTAATGTTCAACTCAATTAGCTCAATTTAGAATGGTAGCTCAAGCCATGTAAAATGTGTTACAAAGGAGTGATGGATCAGATAAACTCAATACTAAACTTAAAAATATTGCTATCATTTTGTCTCTACCTGTGATGTCATTTCTCCCAACTGAGTTGTATACTTATTTCAGGGTTCAACAAGAAATAGCAGTAGTAGGGGCTGAGAGGGGTATTTTGATGTAAAAAGTGCTTGTAGTACAAGCCTAAAGACTAGAATTCAGATCCCCAGTACCCATGTAAAAGCAGATGGCAGTATGCATCTGTAATCCCAGCATCAGGGATATAGAGACAGGTGGATCACTGGAGCTCAAAGCCAATTGGTGAGCTCTAGATTTGGTTAAAGACACTGTCTCAATAAATAAGAGCTTTTGTCTCCACACACACACACACACACACACACACACACACACACACACCCCTAAAAA
>PVIH01032054.1:0-10102 GCA_004025045.1 Sigmodon hispidus
CTTTCACAGATTTGTTCATCTCTTCCAATTTTTTGTTTGTATTTTCTTCTATTTCTTTAAGGCTTTTTTTCGTATCTTCTTTGAGAGCTTCGATGATCATCAAAAAGGAATTTTTGGTGTTGCTTCCTTCTGTTTCCTCTTCATTGCTCAGTTCAGGTCTTGTATTTGTAAGATCGCCACTCTCTTCTGGAGTTACCATGTTGTCCTTTGTATCATTATGTAATTTTTTGCACTGGTGTTTGCCCATGGCTTCAGTGGTTCACGATTAGATGGGTCCTGGTCAGTTGTGGCACTTGGGTTTGTGTGTCTCCTGTCACCTCTCTGGTCAGGGTTTGATTCTGTCTTTCAGAGACCCCTGCAGTTGGTTCGCTCAGTTCGCTCAGTTCGCTCATTTCGAGGTCGTAGTGGGAAGCCGTGCAGATTCCCTCAGCAGGAGCTGTGGGTGTGACCAGGGGCACAGTTTACCTGCCCCTGCTCCAGAGTGCGCTGAGGCTCCACAGAGAGCACCCGGTCTCGGGAGCGGAACCGGAAGCAATGAGAGCTCAACTCTCCCTTCCAGGCCAGGATACAGATGCTGAGGCCTGCCGATCCCTCCTCACCTCTGGTCAGGGTCCGAATCTTCCCCTTGGAGACTCCTGTAGTTGGTTCGCTCAGTTCGCTCAGTTCGAGGTCGTAGTGGGGAGCCATGCAGATTCCCTCAGCAGGCGCTGTGGGTGTGGCCAGGGGCACAGTTTACCTGCCCCTGCTCCAGAGTGCGCTGGGACTCCGCAGAGAGCACCCGGTCTCCTACAAATTTTTTTAAAATGAAGCTTTAGTGATCATAAATACGAAGAAATCTGGGTGGCATTTGGACTCTCAGTGCATGAAGATTCTGAACTGTGAAAGTCTGCACTTGATTGTAAAGGACAAGATACAGTTTCTTAGTTTGCTAATGCACTCGGCTACCGCTGCCAGCACATCATTGGATGGATTGGTCATTTGACCAGCCTTCCACAGGGCAAGTATCTCCTACAGTCTCAGTGGCAGACAGGTCTGCATGGATCCTCTGGAGCAGACTCCTACCCTCAGAAGCCACAGCTGCTCCTGGTTTCCCTCCTAGGCAGGCTCGATTTGCTGTGTCCTCTAGAGAGCGAGGTTCCAGAAGTCCAGTATGACTGCGCTGTTTCAGTAGGATTGGGTTTATTTTTCTATTTGCTTTTTATTTCCCAAGCAAAGAAACTGAGCTGAAGGAGCCTACTAACCATTTCTTTCATTTCTGTCTCCATGTCCCATCTGTTCCAACTTTCTATTTACCAGTCTCTCTTCTGATCTTACTCCAAATATTTCCATCCTTTCACTACATCTTCTCTACATTCAGAAATCTTCTGCAATGATTTCTTTTCTCTCGTTAGGCCAGTTCACATTCTCAGTGTGTGTCTAGCTTTCGTAAGCTAGTTTCTATGTGAGGCCTGTATGCTAAGCCTCAGCCTTCCTTCAGGATAGTCACTTTATGTGAGAATGTATAAGCTGGGGCTCCAAAGCTGCCCACCACAACTGGATGATTCTGATCCCTCCTCAGTCCACCCAATGAACTGCCAATCAAATGTAATGAATAGCAGACTCTGGTTTTCCAAGACCCATTTCTGCCTCTTTTTCTGTTCTTCTGGGCATCAGAGGTCTGGACCACTCTGGCTATTCCAAATCTCCTCAACCTGTCTCCCAAATTTTTCTTGAGCTAGTCACCATCCAGATAAAAAGGAATAGAGAAAAAGCAGTCTTTTAAGTAAAGTATGATAATGTAATGTTCTTGAGGAATCATAGTACAAGCAGGAAGCCCTGACTGGAAGGGCCACATTGGTTTCATGTAGCATATATGTCCCTGTAATCATGTTAACAGCCAGCCAAATGTATTTTTTGCCCTTTTATGAATTACAAAAATAAGTGAAATCCAAGGACAAACTGAAGATTCTGCATGCCCTAGTTGCAGTTATTTCTGTACAAGAAGTTGGATCTATTTCAATTTTTTCCCACAGAGGGTCCATTGATAAATCTATATTAGGCCGTTCCTGCTATGACAGAAAAACCAAGCATTAAACGCTGGGCAGTGAAGGTGTTCCTAGGGCAGTGAAGCCCCGCCCACCACCGCTTGGAACTCAGGTGTTGCTCAACAGATGCAGATCAGACCATGCTCAGCAGGATCCCAGACACCTGAAAGGACTGCAGGGCCTGAATTCTGGTCAGATTGTGACTCCAAGCTGTGCTTGGTTCAGTGACCACTGATAACCTGGAGGAGCCTTGAAATCCACTAGGTCTGCCCTGCTGAGGCCTGCCAAAGTTGTCCAGCAGAGAAGTTTTTTATGATCCTACTGAGAAGATTCAAGCAATACATTACTGTAGTCCAGCTCACAAACTAAGTTACAAGGATTTAATTCTTTTCCTCATTTTTTTTTTAGCTTCTATGTGCTTCAACAATTAGCTTCTATAGTTTCTTGTTCAGGAAATCAACGTTAAGCTTTATAGTCACTTGTACAAAGTTACAAAGCTGTTACTCTAAATGTTTTGCTCCTCTGTATCTTAGCAAACATCTTAATAATTATATAAAACACTTTGCCTCAGAGGAATGAGAGGAAAAAGCCCAGACTATTTTACCCTGTCCTTACACACATGATCCATAGGTAAGAGGACGAGAAACCTACTCTCTGTTTCTATTTAAAAAATATATATATATATATAATAAAATAAATAAATTCTTATCTTTTCTGAGGTACCAATTGTGGGGGTCTTTGCAACCACCATAGCCAGCAGAGTAACAATCCCTGTGAGGTAAGAAGGCTGTTCAATTCAACAGGACTCAGTACCTGGTGTTGGTTCAAACTAAATCTGACCCAGGTAGCTTATTTCAGGCTTATTTAAGCACAGCACAATGTGATGAAAAGCCTCTTTGTGATAAGTAACTCAATCCTGTGTGTAAAACAAAGCTTAAAAGTTTCCATACATGGAAACTTTCTGTAAAGTACATATGACCTCTTCTCTAAAATGGGTTCTATAGATTAACTGAGAAAAAACAAACTCATAAGGGTCTAAAAGAACATCTGGTGTGGTTCCCTTAGGGTTTATCTGGGAGCACAAGATAGACATTTTGGTATTTCTTTTTTAAGACAAGATCTTACTGCATAGCTCTAGATAGTTGAATTCTCACACAACAATGTTGTACTGTAGTGAAAAGTCCTGAAGATCTCTACCCTCCCCAGCCTCAGAGAATAAGGCCCTTTGGAATCTGTACTCTCATTACTTTCCAGTAGGTTCATGATGTCAACAATGGACTTGGGTGAGATTAACAAGAACAGGACAGTTTTCACAATGGCTTGTGAATTAAAGCTCCACTAACCACTCAGGTTCTGAATGGAGTCATGCAGGTCAGAGACAGCTCTCTGCTATTAAGAAAACTCCATCTCAGCTTGATTTATTGAGGATGAGCAGATAAGGCAAAGGATTCTACCTCTTCAACCTGCTCCCGATGTGCATTGCCTTTTCTGAGGACCAGAGCATCTAACTGCTCATGACCCCCTGTTCCTCTAACACAGCTGGGATGGTATCAGGGACCACAGATGTGGGAAACAGTTCTTGCAAGTTGAGCAGAAATGGAATTTCACTGAAAATATCATAGTAGCTTGCCAAGTCACAGGGGAGATTAGAGAACCTGGTTTGTAAAGCAGACAGTAACAAAATGCTTAGACACATTTTCCAGCAAAATCAATTCTAAGCAGTACTCAGCAAGAAGACAACTATTGTAGCTAAATGAAGGCACCAGATGGCATGTCCAGGGCTTCTGGCACTGGAGGCTGGCATCCTCCTGGCACTGTGTGATGATGTTCTCCTTGTACATTAAAAGTTGTCTCTGCTTATGTTACATCTGCAATTGATGCTCTACTGTCTGTACTGCTCAGGTTAGTGGACTCCTTGGCCGTGTAGAGTAGCTGCCTGTCACTGGGCAAGCTAGGTCACGGCATCTTTCACTGGGATGAGGACTTTGCCTTCCACCAATAGCCATATGCCACAGATTATCAACACAGGAATGAGACAAAAGGTACCACAGAATCAAATGACACTCCTTCTTAAACCCAAAGTGTAGGGATTCTAGGGTCCTGCCCATTCTACTCTATTAACAGAGCACAAAGCACCCAGTCTCTCCACTCCTGCCCCACCCCCATCAAGTCCAATACTCTCCTGTATTCAGATCATCATAAAGCCTTCCAACTACTTCTGCCTAGAGCCATCTCCATACTGGATAAGAACAGCGGTTCTAAAACTTAAATCTGGTTGAATCACTTACTTAAAGCCTTTTAATTCATTCCTGTTCTCACAGAGATAAATTCTAATCTTACTAAAATGAATTAAAAGTTTACCTCGTCTCTCATTGCCTATCTCCAGCTACTCACCAGTCATTTTCCCTCTGAAGGAATGAATCTGTGAATAAGAGAATGAGATTCAGAAAAGCAAGCAGAGAGGATCTATGCTAGAATTTCCCTCGGGTCAGTAATTGGGTTAAAGGCAACAACAGAACCTGGAAAACTAAGAAAAATATACATAATTAGTATTGCATGAATTCTAGTTGGTATTTAAGAAAAACTCAGAGCCAGGGTAAATGCTATCTTCAAGAGTCCTCCTGGCTGGTCACTTGTATAGAAGGCCTGGATATCTGCCTACCCCTGCCTTAAATATCTTCTCCATCCAGTTGCTTCACTTCTGGGTTCAATTCTGCATCATAATCCTAGAGTTAGGATGAAAGGTGTTAGGCCTTAAACTCAGAGATACAGAAAGATCTGTCTCCTAAGTGATGGGATTAAAGGCATGAACTACCACTTTGTCATTCCTGTGCTAGAATTAAAGACATGAGTTATCACTCTCTGGCCCACATGGCTTGACTGTGGGTGATTCTGTTCTCTGTATTGCAGGCTGATTTTTATTAAATATAAAATATATCACCCCACATTAGAGTCCCAACTCCAAATCTACTACAATTTAGAATACAGAAGCTAGTGTTCCTTATTTCCATAGAGTCATCCAGTGGTTCAAAGCCCCAGCCCAGGGATAAGGAAAGATACATTGATCTATTGCCCTTATTTAACATGAGTGAGAGCCAAGAACCAAAGAGGTTAAATCCTTAAGGTACATGCATCTCATCTACTATTGTAATGAAGCAAAAATTTGAGCAAAGTTATTTTGACATGTTTTGGTCTTGCACATGAGAACAGACACACACTACCAGCACCACACTAGAGTTTATTTAGAAAAGTTGCTGAGCGGATACAAGGTAAGAGAAGTCGAAGAGCAAAGAGAATGGCTTTCACGTGGTGTCTCCTTTTAAGAGAATGGGTGGGCACAGATTTACATAGCCATGCCTAGGGGCGTGCCCTCCATTCTGCCACACCATGTTGGGTTTACCACATGGCTGCTATATGCCAGGAATTCTTGGTTATCAAACTAGCACATTTGCCACATAGCTGTTATGTGCCAGGAATTCTTACAACATGGTTAGTGCTCTATATACTCTTTATTTACCATATGGTAATTAGACATAAATGGTGGATAAAGCTAGTCACAGAGAAGACTATAATAATTATAGAAATCAGATACTGGTAGTGAGGTTCAGCTCAGGGGAAAGGGAGCCTTCAGGAAAAGACTATATGCTGCCCAAGACTCCAGAGACGCACCCAGGATTGCCACCTACATTCTTACAGATACAAGGTCAAGTCCATCTTCTTTGGTATTAAAAGTCCATAGTGGTGGGAGATGCTTCAAGGCAAGCCCTCAGACAAGAATGATAAATGACCAACACCTTCTGGCCCCTTCCTCTAAAGAGAGAACAGGAACTATGGAGTGAAGAAAAGGTAATCATTGTGGGTACCAGGTCCTTCTATGCAGAGAATAAACTGGGGAATGGAATTTTCAGAAATCCAATTCTCTGCCTATGTTTAACAGAAGCATGTACTTGATGTGATGGAATAGTAGAGCATTGTTTTCTCTACACAGATTCCAGGCCCATCACTCCCATTACCTGAAGGGCAGTCATCTTGCATAATAGTCCAGGTCCATCAACTGGAGGGCAGTCATTCTGCATAATGGTCCAGGCCCCTCACCTGGAGGGCAATCATCCTGCATGATGGTCCAGGTCCATTACCTGAAGGGCAGTCATCCTGCATGATAGTCCAGGTCCATCACTCTCATCACCTGAAGGGCAGTCATCCTAAATGATGGTCTATATCCATCACTTCCATCACCTAGAGAGCAGTCATCTTGCATGATGGTCCATCTTTGTTGTCAACATGATTGAACTCAGAAGCATCTAGGACATTAGTGAGATGCGTCTTGGAGTGGGTTTATGCAGGTATTTCCAGAGATCATTTTTTGAAGGAGAAATACCTGCCTTAAATTGGGCAGCACCATTCAGTGGGCTAAAGTCTCAGATTGAAATGGAAAAGGAAGTCAGTTGAGCATTCCTGTTCTCTCTGCTCCTTCAACCACAGCCTCCAGTCGCTCTCACTGCTACACTTTCCCCATCGTGGTGAACTGTATCCCCTTAAACTGTGAAGCAGAAAACTTCTCCTTCATGAAGGTCTGTTTTGCTAGGTTTTAAATAACCATGGCAAGCACTTATCCAATACCTGTCAATCTTTCAAAACACAATGGACAGTTGCATTCCAGAAAGTTTTTCCTCATCTCTATCGTTCCAGTCTTTGAACTCCTATTTGTTGTGCCCAGAATCCAGACTCCAAAAAAGACTACCAAGAGACTGGTCCATTGCAATAGTAAGAGTCTCTTTATTGACGAGATAGCTTGGGTCGCTCCTTCTGTCCAACCCAGTGGTGGAGTTGGAGCCCCCTGAGCAGCACGAGGCAAGGGTTTTTATTGACTTCAGAGCTGGGTTACAATCCAGGCCTGGGATTGGACCAAGATTGGGCTAGGGGTACCTGTTACGAGTTCTTTGGCTGCTTTGGATTCTAGAGATGTTTCAACATTTAGCAATTCTCCTTTCCCTATATCAATCAGCAGCTCAGCAGGTATACCTGGAGACTATCTGTCCCCTTCCCAGGAAGGGAATGTTTGAAATGTCAGGTATTTTCCCTTAGGTGCTAGCTCCTCCATGGGGGTTGGGGGTGGAGAGCACAGTATTCACATCACTTGTCACAGAAGAGTTGGGATGGGAAGAAGCTACCCTACCGAACACTCTGTCTCCACTTCAGCTACTGGTCTATTTGGCTAAAAAGGAAGAACATAGATGTCTAGTAGTTGAAGCTTCTTGATGGGGACCTGGCATTTCCTATAACAGGTATCTGTGCCTCCCTAGTCATTCTCATGGGCATCGCCTGGCTCTGTGGTGTGGAACACATTACTGATGGAATGTTTGCTTCCTTTAAGATGAGTGTAGTCCTTTTATTTTGAGAGTGGTGGAGACTGTATGATTTCACAGTGAAGAGAGCATGTAGTCTACAGACGTGTCCCTGAGCTTAAGTTTGCTGCTTTTATTCACCCTCTCAGGCAGGTCACTCAGCAGGAACTGAGGATAGAGGATAGTAAACTTATCTACTTCCATAGGTATTGCCTTCTCATTGGGAAACAGGTGAGGCAATCTAACTATAGAGATAACCATCCTTCTCCATCATCCACAGCTCCTTGAAGAATTCTACAAACCTTCACTAGAGAGGCTGGCCTTTCCACTAAGCTTCCTGTTTTTCTTTGCTGCTAAGGTTGGAAGCCTAAAAACTAACTCTTTGGGTTTCCTGAGTGCTTCAGAAATCCTTAATTACCCTCAACACAGAATTATCTGCTGAAATCTATGACTCTTAAGTATGTTCGGCCCAGTTGCTGCCCAGATAGATAGCAGTGAAGAACAGTGAGCACAGTGCATGGGCCCTGCTGACAGGGCTCTCAGTATCATGTTAAGTGTGGTGAGAACTGAGGCCATGAATTCTGAGCACCTGCTCCTGTGGGACTCTGTGGGGCTCTGTAGGGACTCTGTGAGGTTGTGTGGAGGCTCTGTGGGGCTCTTTAGGGCCAGTGCTAGTAGACACTCCTGCCTAGTTCAGGTCCTCACTTTTATAGCCTATACTGTTACAATTGTACCCTCAGTTGCCTCTTAGATCCAATTTCCCCCAGCCTCTAAAGAGGACCACACAAATATACAAGACCTACCTGTTAGCCACACTGTTATGTGTGCTCCCCATTGTGTGTTCCTGTGCAAGGTACCCAAGCTGCTCTAACCCATCCTTGGCCACATCTCTCACTGTTTTTACCTCTCCTTTTCCTTCACAGCAATGCCTGACCATCTTGCAGCCCCTCCATTTATAGACTTTGCCTGTTCCTCTGTCTTTGGCCTGACTCTCATCCTATTAAGGAGTTCTGGACTCTTTCTCTCTAGCAAGTCCCAGATCAGAGTGTGGGGATTCTAAAAACTCCATGATCCTTTATGTAATCATACTTCACATTCTATTAAAATTATTTTACAAGGTTTGTTTTTTTCTTATTAGAAAGGATGTTTCACTGTGTACCCCAGGCTGGCCTAGAACTAATAATCCCCCTGCTTCTGTCTCCCTAAGTGTAAGCATTACAGGTGTGCATCTCCATACCTGGCTCTGGAAAGGACTTTCTTCTCCATCTTCAGTTTCTCAAGGCCTAGTATGGAGCTTTGGAAGAAAATACTTAGGAACATTGAGCTGAATTTACCTGCTGAAATCTGTGAATCCTGTCTGAAAGTCCACACAGCTGTACCTAAGTCACCAGAGAGACCATTTGTGTCCCTCCAAACTGGACCTCCCTGTTCCTATGATTGAACCTGTCTTGATGCCTTTCACTCAGTTCTCCAAATATCATCTACCTATCAGACCATCCAGATATCCATACCTCACAGCCCCTACACTCTGCTTGTCCATTACCATATCAACTTTTCCCCCTTCACTCAGATCTCCATCAGCTATGGTACAGACCAGTAAAACTCAAACCAGGAAATGTCGATAACACATGAAGTGTAGTGTAATTCTGAATTGGAAGTGGATGCCGGGGAGAAAATCCTGCAAGCTAGAGATCTGTTATCTGCCCTTCTGGGTCTCCTCTTTTTCTTCACTTCAGAACCCAGCATGGACTTCACCAAGGATGCTGCTCTCTGCCTTCCAGGTCTCTGACTAGGATACAGGAAGGGGATCAATGACAGAGAGAAGATAACTCCTGGGCGTTAGCTAAGCTCACTGCTCCATTGTAGGCCCAAGTTCAAGGCTCTCATGCTCTCATCTCTCCTCCTTCTTCCTCTCTTCCTCCCTGACAGTAACTGCTTCCTGTCAACCCCTCGGCCCCTTCAATTAGTAATGGAGTCCCACTATCACCGGTCCCAGAGAGCTACATTATTCCTTCTTGGGGGGTATAGCTCAGTGGCAGAGCATTTGACTGCATTATTCCTTCTGATCCTTCTACATGCTCTCTACACATCTGTAGTAATCTTTCTTACTACATTCCTTTCAAATGATTCCATTTGAGCTTGTCATCCATTTCCTGCTGGGGTCTGAAAGGTAGAACAGAAAGTTTAAAGTGAAAGCAGGGTCTACAGACAGGGGCTTCAATCGAGGAGAAGTCGGTGAGCTTAGTCCTAAGTATGAATGAAAGAGAACCAAGGTCAAGACCTCACACAACCAAACATGGCTAGATATGACTGGATGCTGAGCAGTTTACAAAGCAGGCCCAGTTCATTCAAGCAGACAGTCTGAAGATGGAAGTATATTTGTTTTTTGTTTGTTTGGGCTAATTTTGCTTCATATTTGGTAAGGATACTCCATTATGACTACTTTGGGTGGGTGGTTTTTCTGGGTTTTTTGTTTGTTTGTTTATTTGTTTGTTTGTTTTGAGATGGTTTCACTGTGTAGCTCTGGCTGTCCTGGAATTCCTCTGTAGAGCTGGTTGGCCTTAAACTCAGAGATCTGCATCTGCCTCCTAAGTGCTTGGGCTAAAGTCATGCACACACACCCTGCTCCATCATGATGGGCTATAGTCATGCACACATACCCTGCTCCACCATGATGGGCTAAAGTCATGCACACATACCCTGCTCCACCATGATGGGCTAAAGTCATGCACA
>PVIH01032055.1:0-10101 GCA_004025045.1 Sigmodon hispidus
TTACAGTTTCAGAGATTTAATCCATGATCATCATACAAGGAGGGTGGGAGCAATGCAGGCAAGCATGATGCTGGAGAAGTATTTAAGAGGAGAGAGAGAGAGAGAGAGAGAGAGAGAGAGAGAGAGAGAGAGAGAGAGAGAGAGACTGACTGAGCCTATGGGCTTTTAAAGCCCAAAGCCCATCTCAGTGACACACTTCCCCGAACAAGGTCCCAAGTCCTCTAAAGCTGCCACACTTCTCTAACAGTGCCACTTCCTGAAATGAGCCTGTAGGGGAATCTTAGTCCAACCACCATTCTAGGGTTCAGGGCAATACACCATGAGGAATTTTGTTACTGCTCTTTATTTTAAATTTTATTTTATTGTATTGGCTTTTTGAGTCAAGATTTCTCTGTGTATCCCTGATGATCCTGGAAATTGCTCTGTAGGCCAGGCTGGTCTCAAAGTCACAGATTTCTGATTGCCTCTGTTTCTCAAATGTTAGGATGAAAGACATGTGTCACCACCATCTGACTATTATATTTAAGATTATAATATATTCATTTCTCCCTTCTGTTTTCCTCCTCTACATCCCCAATACCTCTCCCTTCTCTCCTACAAATCTATGATCTATTTATCTCCACTAATTATTATTCCCCATGTGTATATATCTAGACACATATATGTATATATAAATATATGGAGATATTCCTAAATAAAGACACACAAACACAGTAGAGGGTGAAAGTATATGTACTTTACACAACTGTAGACACAATTACATTGTGCCACAAGAATAGGCAATGTTTGTTAATATCAAAAGGGATTGAAATGAAGAAGCAACTGCTTCCTATATTGAAAAAATTCTACTCTATTTATAAAAAACAGCAAAAACACTTACATACTTTTTGTTTTAAGGTATCTGTGAAATGAAAAAAATGTGATGTTGAAGTACACTTTAAAAGACTGAAGGCATTTAAAATCTTCTCCAATGAGATCATACATATTAGTGGTACGTGTACTTTAATGTTATTGTGAGAAGACAGAAGGAAATATGTGGCCTGGAATCAATGCAGTTTTAGAAGGTATGTCCCCATGAGACTAATACTGTACCAGCATGGTGCCTGTGTAACTTGGTATGGAATTTGGTGGAAGGCCAATTGTCACTGGTTGAGGAGTTGGGTTGGGGATAGAACCAGTGGATTCTGGATGAGAGAAAGTGAATAGATTAGTCTGGTGAACAAAATGTAAGTCTGGTGAAGTCTGGTTAAGTTTTTCTGTTGCTACTTGAAAAACAGAAGTGTAAAGAACTTTGCCCCAGGAGTCAGTCCTTCAAGGTGCTCAGCCCCAGTGCCTCCTGGAGGACAGAAGTGTCCTGGTGTTTGTCTTTTCCACCCAACAGACTAGTTCATCTTATGGACAACTGCCACTCAAGACACTAGCTACCTAAGGGTAGCTCTTAGAAAGTTGGAAAAGGGTTTTACAATGAGCAACACAATTCTGGTTTAAATACCAAATAAATCTTAAGGAACTTTAATGCTTAAAAGAAAGTGAAAGCAATGTTGAAACAATTCAATAATACTGCGGCTGAATTCGACATGAATTCCCACAAGCCATGAGTCAGATGCACCACCAACATGCCGAGAGAGCCGGGAGTCTCAGAGGTGCACCTGTTATTGAGGCTAACGCCATGAGGGCTTCTGCTGACTCTGGGGAAACTCCCTGTGTGTGAATTGCTTTTATACAATGTCAGCAGAAGACCATGTGTATTTTTGAATAATTTTGTGACAAAGCAAACCATGAGAAAATGGAGCAACACAGTAGGGGACTATCTTGGTTTTTTAGCTTTTACAAGAGGAACAATTTGACGGAAGTGACAATAAAGATCCATGTCTTCAATTCTCTTAGGTAAATACCTTGGAAGAGGATGGCACTCATGAGGTAGGTGTATAGTTCATTTTTAAGACATTGCAAACTTTCTATGTGGTTGAACCATTCAACACCCCAACAGTCTTGTAAAGCAGTTCCGTGTCATGCTTGACATGGGAGGTTATTGCTATTGAAGTGGACACTTACATAACACTCATCTTGCCAGACATACATACAAATCCATGTATCTTCTGTGACACATCTTTTCCTATACATTGCTCACTAATTTTCAAAATGTATTGCTAGCTTCCCATGAACACTCTGAGTATATTCTAAGTGTAATTTCTTTATCAACCATAAGCATCAAAATCTTTTTCTTTCTCTGTGCCTTACTCTTCATTGCCTTCACAAGGTCTGTGAAAGATGCTTTAAATTTCAACAAGTATCATTTTTTACTTTTTAAGTTAGACATTTCTTCTGGATTTTGGAGACACTCTTTAGTGAGATAAAGTAGAGCTTCAGTTGCATAGTTGATATTTTGAAGATTTTGCTTATTTTTCATATGTTTGATTGTTGAACCCAAATTGGTGTCTGTGTATCACTTGCATTCAGTGTCTGTAAAGGCAGGAGAAGAAGCTGTCCACTTGGATTGGAGTTATAGAAGGTTGTAAGCAAGTGTGTGGATGCTGAAAATTGAACCCAGGTACTCTGAAGGGGTAGGTAGCCAGTGCTCTTAACCACTGAGTTAACACTAGCAATACTGAGTGTTTCATATACACAAACTTAGTTTCCCCTCCATCCTTGCCTGCCTCTAAAACCTCTAAGATATTGCTCATTGCCTTCTTTCCAATCCATGGCTTCTTTTTTAAATTCATTGTTACATGCACACACACACACACACACACACACACACACACACACACACACACACACACACACAAATAAATTCCTAAATATAATCTGCTCAGGCTATACAATGTTGCCTGTATGCGAGTTTCTGCAGATACACATACTGCATCATCTGACACTGTCAGTTTGGTTTTCTTTTGTGGTGTGTCCATTGGATGAACACTATTCACTGATTTGTGTCAGACTTATTCACAAAGCTACGATTCAAGAGCAAGGAGTGGAGGGGGATGGAGGAGGCTAGACCACTGGTGCTGATGTACATTACTTAGGAGATGCTTTCCTCTCAACCACACACTAGGATAAATGCACTTTATCCCATAAAAACGACTGAAAGAGCAAGGTTTATAGGTTCCCATCATAAAACATACTTGATAGTGAAAGGGTGAGATTTAATATCATGCTTCACAACTCCCTTTTGGGATGATAAATCTAATTGTAAGTTTATTAAGGAGTATAGATCTTGGGGCTGCTTAATTTTCATAGGTGGTGTTTTTATTTGAAAATATTTTATAACAAATGTGTATTTTTAAAAAATGGAAATAAATGAAATCCGTGATTGTCTCAATTCAAACTTGGAATGTTGATAAACTACTCCATTCAGTCAGTGAATTGAAGGGGGTCTGAATGGCTATTATGCCCTTCATCACTAATTTTGTCCCATTCTAAAATCAATTAAATTGTATTTTATATCATCTCTTGGTTACTGACCTGATGACTGTCCTTCTGACCTCCTGCAATGGTTCTTCTAGAAGACTATATTTCCCAGACAAGTACCCAATGTTTCCTCCCACATTTAGGTTTTATGGGCTTGTGAGCAGATCACTGTGTCACCTAAAGTTTGTGTTCATGGTAGCTGAGCCCGCCTTGAAGAATTCAGACTGCAGTTGTGCAACACTCCAATAGTTTCAAGAGCTCTGCTACTTTGACAAACATCTGGAGTGAATGATCTTTCAACCTTAGGCAAGCCCGCTGGCTACAGAGATAAAGCACCTATTTCTTAACACCAGTCCTCAGAGTTCAAAGTAGCCCTACCACTATAAAAGATGAAATGCCTGGATGGATTGTACTTGTTGGCCAGCCAAGAAGGCATCCTGAACTCAACTGCCTGCTGATCTCAAACACAAAGTAGCTCCTTTAAACAAAGGGACTTCTGAAAAGGTAAGAATAAGGTTCTTGGAATTCAGGTAATCATAGATACCAAACAAATCGTCTGGCACTAGAATATCCTGCATTTAGGTGGTTTCAGCCTCTTTAATCCAGGAAAAGCTGTTTCAAACCTGGAGTACATGGAATTGTAGAATTCCATGATCCACAAGTCCTATTTTCTGGGACAAATTAAGATTATTAATTCCAAAATAGTCTTCTACCATATAGCGGTATAGCTTCCCCAGATTTTCTCAATGGTACCATCTCTCTGTAATGATCAGCGCCATGGTAGTCCAGTTGCTGCCCAGAGTCACTTGGCCTTTGCAACCTTGGTGGCCCTTTGGTTCCTTCATAATGCCCAACACTTTCTAGCTTTAATTTTTAAAGATCCTCAAATTACGTGTATTTCTAAGGATATATCTCAATTGAAACAAAGGACATCTTTGGTCCCATGTGATTAAAGACCATGTAAGTAAGAGTCTACAGTAATGCCCGTTATGGATTAGACATGATGCCCTCCATCCCCACAGACTCTGTGTTGAGAGTTTGATGTTATGTGGTGTTGTGATGTGAAGAGGTTCTGAGAACTTTGGGAGAGATCTAGCTGAAGGAAGCATGTTTCTGGGGTGGGCCATTGGAGAGACATTATTGTTGCCCCCTTTCTCTCATATTGTCACCCTTTCCTGTCTGCCACGAGATGTTGTTTTCTCTGTGTCCTAACCCTGCTGTCACAATGTTGTGCTTTGGCATGGACCCAGAAACACAGAGATGTCTGTGCTCAAGTGAACCTTCTGGAACTGCGAGACAAAGGAAATCCTTTCTGATAATATGCTTCTGTAGTAAGTTGAAAACTGAAACACTAAAGTAATAGACCTCTCCAGTGTACGCCATCACCCACATGGCTCTGTGGGGCTTCACAGTGATCTGAGGCCCATGAAAGTGGCTATTGATAAAACCTGCCATTGATTTCCTGACTCAAAAGCTAAGTTATGGCAAATAGAAAAGACGCTGCTAAATACTGGGCAAGCCAAATGAACTCCAGTGGGATTTCTTACATTCTCAAAATGTGAGCCTCCAGTAGAGACACTTTTGGGTTTTGTGTCATGGAGTCTCACTGGTGCCCCCCATACTAATTTTGAGGACACTAGTTTATATTCTGGTTTTGTCCTAGCCTGATCCACAAAAGAATGACACCTGTACCCAGTGCACATAATACCCTGGCATTACCTGACACTAATGTAAGAGGGCAACTCCTGTTACAATTTTTCTAGTAAGTAGGTACTGCTATTCTAAAACTTTCACCAGTTTTGATGGGTTTAAAAGTACCCTGATGTCAAATCCTTCCTGCCAGGAAATAGAGATACTTGTATATAGATTAATGTCAAATACCATGAATGTTTTGCAGAAAGATTAAAAAAAAGACCCCAAGGACCTTTGATGTCAATATTTTTAATAGCATGTCTGATTATACTTATTCACCACCCTCAGTCCTATATATGGTCTGACTCTCAGACCTCAAGAATGTAGAGATAAAGTCCTAATTCTCCAATATTGTGAAAATATTCCTGTATATCTTTTCAGTTAGCACTTGTCTGGCTGTGCCCATTGAATTATGGGCACATACATATCTAAGACCATGTATCTGGGGCCTGATTTTCTAGACTGTTAGTCCACCTAGACAATACTGCATCCACAGTATCCCTGTCTGCAGGATATACCTATTCCTCTACACAACCATAGACAGGGCATGTTGCATTATCAGGCTGAATAGTCATCATGCCGAAAAAGAAATATGTTCCTGTCTTTTTAGTCCTGCTCTGACTTTTCTTTATATTACTTACTTTTTAGAATTAACCATGTCCTGGATTTGGCACAAGGGTAGTATTGTCCTTCAAAGTTTATCATCACAGCCAGCCAATCCTTAAATCCCAGTGGATAACTATGGCTCAGACGATATTGATATTCTTAGCTTCTCGTCACAACCATCTTTTCCTCTGTTCTCCATAATCCAAGCAGTAAACCACAACTCAAGTGGTTTACATACATGCTCCCACATTAGGAATGCAAACCCAATGAACATTAGGACTACAGGTTGTCCTTTTAACCTCCCGTGGAGAAGCTATTGCTTAGGGCTAGCCCTGTGCTAATCAACTTGCATACATGATGGAAGCTACATCTCCTCAGACCTCTCACCTGCTCTCATGATCATATCCCCATATTTGCAATGAGTATGGGTCAGCACCACTTAAATACACTTGGCTATTTGGTTTCTCATGATTGTATGCTGTAACATATTCCTCTTCCTCACTTATGAAAGAACTCTGAGCAATAGAATATTTGAACAGGAGTTTGTTCATAGGCCCTGTCCCCAACAGCTCATGCCCCACATCCCACCCTGCTACACTCTCTCTTAGCAACTTCACCCATAGTCTACTATACCAGCCTTTTGTCCTTCATTCCCCAGACTTTACCAGGCTGCAAGAAACTGATAGTTCCTTCTGCACTATTCAAAAATCTCCCAGGCTGTTCCTGTTTCAAATGTTTCCCAGCACTTGCCATACTCTTGTTTCCTTGAGAGGCTAATCTCATGCTGAATAAGCCTAGGTGAGTGGTAAATATTCATCTTATTTAGCCTGGAGCTAGAGCTACTGTGTGAATTGTGTTGACTTTGATATATATATATCTCCTAAGGACAGGGAGACACAGATCTGTGAGCTGACTGAAATATCCCATCTGCAGTAGGGGTGGGATATATTCATCTGTAAGTTGGATATCAGTCAGACACAAGGAAGTACTGTGGCTATGCATGACGTTGATGAATCTTAAAATCATTATACCGAGGGAAAAAAGTCAGAAAAAAGAACATCTGATGGTTTAATAAGTAAACAGGTATGGAATGGGCAAAAGTAATCTCTGCTGATACAAAGAAAATGGGCAGCTTTGCCTGGAGAAGCAGTTGGTGCTGATTAGAAAGGAACACAGAGGACTTTCTGGGAGTGATTGAAGTTATCTCTATTCTGATCTGTGCTTTAGCTACAAGGTCCAGTGCATTTTGCAGTAATCAGCTGCCTCTAGATTTACCACCTGAACTTGCACATTTTAGAGTATGTAACTGACACTTCAGTTTGATTTATATCAGCAAAAAACTACCCTCACACAAATTTGTATGTCAGCTTTATTTTTATTTCTTATCTCTACCCAAATTATCATACTCTCTGTGATTCTAAATTTTATTTATTCTGTTTGGATGGTGTTAGTTGAACCTCAGGCTTTGCACATGGTAGCCACATGTTCCTAAAATACAATCAATGATGCTCTTTTAATTGCTGAATTTAAGTGACTTAGAATTCTGATTATAATTGGCCATTTTATGTGAGGGTTTATTTGAGCCATACCACGCCATTGCCTTTGGACAACATGTTGGTTAATGCTCCTAGATATTTATAGCTTCCATGAAGAGAAGGCTATGAATTGAAGATTTTCTAGTAGATGGGAGATCAGTGTGGGTAAACGTGTTGTTACATCATTGTGGAAGACAAAAGAAAGGAGGGAAACAAGCATTGATGCAATGACTTAAAGATATACTTATTGAAATCAGGAGTCTGTGCACCTGCCTGGAACCACAGCATTGGGTAGGCAGTAGTAGGGGACCACAGTAAGCTGAGGCCAGCCTGGTCTACACAGTGAGTTCTCAATGTCAGACCTATCCCATTCTCCAAAGATAGAATACCTAGACTAGGATCGATGGTGCTGCATCTCAGTAAAATAAATATATCCACAAGCTTCACAAATACCAGACACAAAGCAATGTAGACGCAATTTGACAAGTTTGGGTAATATTGGCACTAAGAGTTTATTTGACATTGTAGGTCTTCAAAAAAAATACTTCAAACCACAAAATTAAAGGTATCACTTCAAAGAACTTCACCCTCAGTGGTCAGTGTGTCCTATAGACCTACCTTTATGCACTTACACTAGCTAATGTACTTGTATCATTTGCTGTTTGATTTTTTTCTTACTAAGTGATATAAAATTGTAAATATTACATCAGGACATTTTGTTTGAGACAGGGCCACAAGTACCCCAGGCCTCCCCAGTATTCACTATGTAAAAAATGTTGGCCTTCAACTCTTGATTCTCCTGCCAAACACCCTCATGTGTTGGAATTACAGATGTCTGCTGCCATAATTAACTTTTCACATCTGTAACTGAGGAGTAAATTTTTCTTCATGTGTATATGCTTTTATGATTGGCATGTGTTATTTAGGCACAATGTAGATATGTAAATCATTCTCACAAATATTCTTTTTTTACTAGTTATTCCTACTTTCCCAGTTAATTCATATAATATGGTAAAAGCAGTTCTTCTTCACATCTCTGGTTGTCGGTTTGTTTCCCTGAGACCAGGGTTTCAGATTAGGCAAACACAGCACAAGTCTTCTAGCTGACTTTGATTTTCACATAAATAATAATTATTGAGGATTTTGAAGTTTTCTTCCTACAAGTCTGTCTCTCCACAAAGGAAAAGTGCACACTAAAATGTCTCTGCTGTTGTTTTGAAATTCAAGTCTGCCTGGGCATCCTGTATTTAATCTGGCAACAAGAACCAGGATGCACATCTACCTGTGTCCACCTTGCTAAGTGCTTATCCACTAAACATGTCAGTAAATATTGTGAATTCATCTCCAGTCTTTTATCACATTTGATGGCCATCCATGTAATTTTCCTGGACAGTAAGATGGGTCACATCTGTCTCTTTTTATAGCAGCATTTCTCACTGGTTTTACCACTTAAGAAAATAATTATGAGCACTTTGATTTCCTGATGGAGGGAGAGGGTATTGACATGTTGTTTGTTTTTATTGTTGTTGCCATCTCTAATTTATATTTCTGGAGCATGCCAACATGAGCAGTATATGGCAATTGTGTAGAAATGGAGTGCTTAAGTCTCAGGAACAGCATACAGAGTGATGTGGAGAGCAAGACAGTCCTGGGACTCCATCCCTCCCCTATGAGCAAGACAGACCTGGGACTCCATCCTTACCCCCTGAGCAAGGCAGACCTGGGACTCTATCCCTCCCCTATGAGCAAGACAGACCTGGGACTCCATCCTTACCCCATGAGCAAGGCAGACCTGGGACTCCATCCTTACCCCATGAGCAAGGCAGACCTGGGACTCCATCCCTCCCCTATGAGCATCCCTAAAATCAGGCTGCAAGACACCTGGGTCCTTGCATGGTGGTTCCCTTCTATATTGGAAAGGTTTTTTGGCCTTGGTCTTTGCCTTTTCTTGGACTATAGAATCCAGTCTCATCTGCTATGGATAGAGTTAATTCTCCGGTGATGGTTGGCTTTGTTGGGGGTTGAGGATTAGAGAAGATCTGGCACAAGTTTCATAGTGGAGGCGGTAGGGCTCAAGTCCAGAGCACAGGTGGAACCCGTCAAGTGCCCAACTGTGTTTAGTGACCAGAGCACAGAAGACTGTGTACTGCTGGCAGAATTTTAATGACAGTGTTCAGACAGAGGTTCTGGCATTTTGCCTTGGCTTGCTTTTTTGCTTTTCTTTCTTGTTTTAAACAATTAGAAGCCACCTGAAGAGAGAAAAGATGTGAATCATTGACAACAAAACACGTTCAAGTGGAATTTAAAATGCACGTCCAAATAAAACTCTATATGGTTTGGTTTAGTGGAAAATTTCTCTGTTGATGACTATCTTGTGGGTGAGGGTCCAATCTGGAGGCAGAGACGATGTTGTTATTTGGACCAAGAACACTATATAGATGGTCTGAACAGGACAAACTGTGGAAGAACACTTGGAAGAGTTCAAAAGTTATGAGTCCAGAGAGGAGTCCCTACCTGTAGGATGAGAAAGGAGAGAGGTTCAGGGAGTAAGAGAAGATATCCTCTCTCTCTGGGTGCTACCACGCCTCTTGGGGACAGCATGCTTGAGAAAAGCTATTTTAGATCAGGAGTTTAAAAAAACATTGCCAGAGAGGAAGGGTCTGTGCTGCTCCGTAGAAGAGACCTCCTCTGCAGATTGAGGAGTTTGGGAGTCCATGGAGGAGAGTGAGTTGCTCAGGCACAGTGTGGGGGTTTGAATAGGTATGGTCCTACAGACTCAAGTGTTTGAATGCTTGACCTATAGGTAATGGCACTATTAGGAGTTGTGGCTTTGTTGGAGAAGGAGTGGGTTTGTTGG
>PVIH01032056.1:0-10100 GCA_004025045.1 Sigmodon hispidus
TTATTGTAAGTGTAGAAAAGAGAGCAAAATATTAGAATAGTAAATTTAAAGTTATTTATTTACTTACTGTTGATTTTATTGTTTTAAATAATATTATACGATATATCTTCATTACCTTTTCTCCTTCATATATGTACATCTCTATAAAATTTATCAAACCCTTTTGACAAATTATATTTACATACAAATAAATTTGTTTATGTATTTACATTTTAAAATAAACAATACCTAGTTAAGAAAGCATTATATATGTATTTATATTTAATTAAAATATAGCATATTTAATTAAGAGAAAATATATTTATGTATGTGATTTAGTTAAAATATAATAAAATTATCTCCCTTTACTTCTCCCTCTAACCTCTCCCATTTTCTTTTGACAATTCTTTTCAAATTAAGTTGCTGTTCTCTTTATCTTGAATTATTATTGTTACATATAGGCACTAATGTATATGTAAGTATGTATGAACAAATAAATACAAAAGTAAAATTACCTTAATCCTTTAAAGTTGTTTCATGTGTATGATTTTAGGGATGCCCATTGGTTTTAGATAGCCAGTTCAGTTTCTAATTTCCATTTGGTAAATCTACAACACAAATTCATATCTGAGAACTAGAGAACATCATTGGCATTTTAATTGTTCCTATTCTTAAAATAAATAAGAATCCTTTTAAGCATATATATTTTATTTTTGAGAAATTACCTCTCTCTCTCTCTCTCTCTCTCTCTCTCTCACTTTCTCTCTCTGGTGTGTGTGTGTGTGTGTGTGTGTGTGTGTGTGTGTGTGTGTGTGTTTGTGTGTAAGCAACCACTGACTACAACATTCTTGTGCACTTGTGCTGATCAAATTACAACCTATACTTTAACTCTCTCTCTATGCCTTTTAAATCCCAAAGACTGAGCTCCAGTCATCAGGACAGGGAGCAAATTGATTTGCTGATCCAGCTCCCTGGCTCTGAGTAGTATGGTATATTTATTTTTAATAGGAATAGATTGGAGCTGAAAACTTCCAGGATATTAATTAACTCACATGATTACATATATATTCTTTTTATTAGGTAATAATGTTTCACTTGAATTAGGTTCTTCTAATATCAGTAGCAGTAACTACTGTGTAAAGTGTTATACCCAGAAAAAAATGAAAGGCATTGGTTTCCTGGCCTTAAAGACTATTAGTTAATAGAACTTCAATAAGCATGTTTCCATGGGGTTTATTAGAGAAGAAGAAAAGTGTTGAGAGCCTTAATCAACTGAATTTCCTGTTAGCTGTATAAATTAATTAATTCAGTTAAGGATAGATTAGATCTTTTACTTTTAGGATTTTTTTGAGGGTCATGAATGTAGCTTACAGGGGGTTGGGATTACTGACATGTTCAAGTTTTGATTCATTATCAAAATCTGAGAAGCCATGCTGTTCTTCTCAAATAAGTGATTAGGATAAATGCTATTAGTGCTCTCAATATGACAATTTTTGTGTGTGAGTCAGATAACAGAAATAGGCATTTTGTTGATATCGTGCATGCAATGTTTAGACACAGATTAAAATAAAGAGTTGAAGAACAGATTTCCATAGAATTTTACGCTTTTGAGTGTAGGTCAAAGTGGAAAATTTAAAATACAGTCTTCTGGACAGAGAAGAAGAGTTCATAAAACTCAATATATTTTTGCAATTTATCATAAATATTAATTGCAACACTTTATATAAAAATAAATAATATATAAATATAAAAAATATAAAAGTTAACGGAAATAGGTATGAAATAATAAACATGTCTAAGATAATAGTATGTCCTGATTTCAAGTTATAGCTCCACACAGACTCTAACTTTTGTTTCTTTAGTAGAGTTAAAGCATTTTAAATCAGCATTTTTTTATTTTAATTTCAATGGAGTTATTTCTTTTAGGGAAACACCCAGCTTTTCTTCTGATCCTTTTGAAAGTCTATGGAAAGCAGATGAAACCATTGAGGAAGATTTCACTTACATAAGATAGAATGTTGCCCCTTTCATACTAAGAACACTAAATTCAATTTTTCTCTGTGGCAATTGTAAAACCAAAGAAATACTCTGGCTGGATGGCATAATGTTTTATCATTTCTATACTTTGAGCAAAGCATTGAAATTATATTATTTACATTGGCATGAAAGTACTATATTATAAAGTCTTACTATTTTATTGAAAAAAATCTTTACTTCCACATTTATATTATAATATTATTGGAGAACTTATCCACAAATTACAGAGTTAGCAATTTTTTTATAATCAATACATTTTATTTTTATTGAATCCATACTAACAAGTGATTAATTTATGAAAATAATTATTGACACTTTTTGTGTCAGAATATCTCTCTGTAACTCTAGTCCTGGAATTTGCTGTGTATACCTGGCTGGCCATGAACTGAGAGATTTGCCTGTCTGTGCCTTGAGAATTCAGGGGTTAAAGATGTGTGCCACCAACAACTAAGAGGTGACTTGATTGAGACTATACTTAATTTTTATCTACATTAATTTGTAAAATATGGAAATGTATGAAAATATGGTAGAAGGAAGAAACAAGGACTAAATGTCCATAAAGACTGCAATTTATTAAAATAAAAAGATTAGAATTATTGTGCATAATTTGTATCCTTTTTGCATATGAAATGGTATTATAGAAAATTATATTGCTATCCAAATAAGTATAAAGGAGCAAGAAAAATGTTAATTTCATTTAACAGCCTCACATATCATCATATCTTAAAAATAATTTCTATACTATTATGCTTTTTTCATTCATTATATAGCCAACATTTCAACACTCTAAGATTTTATATTAACTTTAATTAATGAAAGTTATATCTAAATCAAAACTGTATATATTAAAAATAAATGTACTTCAACCTAAATTTTTATTACTCCATTATCTTTTTAACTAGTTGAATGTCCATACATATTACTTAACTTCTATGATCTACAATTCACAGTATGAAAATACTAATAATCCATTTTTTAGGGTTGTGAAGCTGAAAACTGGAATGAGTAAGTATAACACTTTAAGATCTCAATTTTGAAATTCAGATTTAACTAAATTAGCTAATTTGACATTTACAACCTTTAAGTGTTTTATCAAGATTTTTAGAATAGATTAAGAATACGTGGTTTTAAATAGGATTGGGATCATCTCAATCATTTATTCAAACTACATGCTACATTATTTTAGCCTAGATAATTGAAACTTTCCATTATAATAATTCATGAAGGTAAAATTTATTAAACTTAAGTTTCAACTTGTATTTTAGATTTCTCAAAAAAAATCATCATAAGAGAAGCAAAAACTTAATGGCTTTTTCGTAAAATGGGTAAACAAAATCTTGACAGCTGTAAAAGAACACACTTGCTGTGCCCTGCTGACATTCCACAGATACCTGGGAAGGAACATGTAGATTACAGTGCAAACAGTCCCAATGTAAGTCATCTTCTGTACAGAATTTTCTTGCTAACTCTTTTTGAGGGAAAATTTATCGAAATAAAAGTAATCTGAAAGGCATAAAGACGGGAAATAAAACACAAATCTTCACCAAAGCATCAACAAGACAAAAAGCAAAAGAAAAAAGGACAGATTTTGTGTGAATCAAATTTTTCTTGTTCCAAGGCAAAAATCATTCCATATTTTGTAAAGGAAATAGTTAAAGTATAATATGAAATTCTTCAGTTAGATGTCTTGTATCCTTTTATGTTACAATTATATACATTCCTTGGGGGATTTGAAACTCCATTCCTGTCCAGAGTGGAGTCAAAGTTGAGTGGATTCCACATCCTGGGCCCTCATCTGGAGAATATCTCTCTGAGATTGGGCTCACACCCAAGGGTCTGATCTTATACTCATCCCAGCAGAAGACCCTTGGCCCTGCCCGCTGAGCCTCATCTCCAAGGCAAACTACATCTTCAGTCAAGGACTGAGGGCCTTGGAAATGCAATCGCCTGTCCAGAGGAGAGTCAATCATCTAACAGACCCCTTTCTCAGAGCAGATAGGTGACACAAAAACCCTCTACCAACAACTGACTAGGAGATGACTAATTGTGAACCACTGAAGCCATGGGCAGATACCTGTGCAATAATACATATAGCAATATAAAGAACAGCAAGGCAACACCAGATCAAACTGATGGTTCTACAACTACAAGACCTGAACAGAGCAGTGAAGAGGAATCAGAATGAAACAAACAGCAAAAATAGCTTTATGAAGATTATTAAAGCATTCATAAGGATATAAAAAAAATTCCCTTAAAGAAATAGAAGAAAATACAAACAAAAAATTGGAAGAGATAAATCCTGGAAAGGAAACAAAAAAAATAAAATAAATAAATAAGAAAACCAAAAAAATGAAAGAAACATTCCAGGAACTAAAAAGTGACATAGAAGCAATAAAAAAGGCATAAAATGAGGCTAAGGTGGAAGTAGAAATTCTGAAGAAAAGAACTGAAAATTACAAACACAAGCATAACCAACAGAAACCAAGAGATGGAAGAGAGAATCTCTGGAGTGGTAGACTCAATAACATAAATAGATACATCAGTCAAAGAAAACGGTAAAACCAAAAAAGCCATAACACAAAACACTCAGGAAATTTTGAACACCATGAAAAGACCTAACCTGAGAACAATAGGAATAGAAGAAGAAGAATACCAGCTCAAAGGCACAAATTAGGTTTTCAATAAAATCATAGAAGAAAGCTTTCACAACTTAAAGGAGATGCCTATAAAGATACAAGAAGCTTACAGAAAACCAAATAAATTTGAACCCCCCAAAAGTCTGCTCACCACAAAATAATCAAGCCACAAAACATACAGGATAAAGAAAAAATCTTAAGAGCTGCAAAAGTAAAGGGCCAAACTACTTACAAATGCAGACCCATCAGAATAACACCTGACTATTCAATGGAAACAGTGAAAGCAAGAAGATCTTGGTCAGAAGTTATACAGTCACTAAAAGAGCAAGGCTGCCAACCTAGACTAGTGTACCCAGTAAAACTGTCAATCATCATAGATGGAATAAACAAGATAGTTCATGACAAAGTCAGACTTAAACAATGCCTGTCTCCAAATCCGGCCTTTCAGAAAGCATTAAAGGTTAAACTCCAACCTCAGGATCTCATAAACACCAGTGAAATCACAAACAATCCCACAGAAGAAAAGCCCAGAGAAAGAAAATACATACTAGCTTCCACCAAAAAGATAAAAATAAAAAAAGGAAAAAACCAGAAAAATATCAATCAGAGGTCACTAATGTACCTGAATATCAATGGCCTCAATTCACCCGTAAACCTATAAAAAGACATACTCTAACATGATGGATACAAAAACAAAAGCCATCCTTCTGCTGCATACAAGAAACACATCTCAACCTTAAAGACAGACACAGGCTCAGAGTAAAGGGTTGGAAAAAGATTTTTCAAGCAAGTGGCCCTAAGAAACAAGCTGGGGTTGCCCTCCTAATATCAAACAAAGTAGACTTCAAATTAAAATCATTTAAAAGAGACCAGGATGGACATGACTTATTCATGTAAGGAAAAACTGGTCTGAATATTTTTGCCCTAATATAAGGGAAACTAACCATGTAAAAGAAACAATACTAAAGTTCAAATCCCACATCAACTCTCATACCCTAATAGTGAGAGACTTCAATACTCCACTTTCAACCTGAATAGGTCAACAAGACAGACTCAAAAAAGAAATAAGGAGTCTAACAGAGGTTATGATGCAAATGGATTTAATAAATATTTATAGAAACTTTTCCCCAAATGCAAAGGAATATACATATTTCTCATCACCACATAGAACTTTCTCTAAAATTGACCACATAATTAAGCAAATATCAATAGATGCAAAAAAGAGGAAATAATCCCTTGTATCATATCAGATCACCAGAGCCTAAAGTTAGACTTCAACATCATCAAAAATCACAGAAAGCTTATCAACTCATGGAAACTAAACATCACTCAACTGAACCACCTCTGGGCCAAGGAAGAAATTAAGAAAGAAATAAAAAAAAAATTCTAGAATTTAACAAAAATAAAATCACAAAGTACCCAAAATGTGGGACAAATTGAAGTTAGTATTGAGAGGAAAATTCATAGCATTAGATGCCTATATTAAAAATCTAGAGAAATCCCACATTATAGAACTAACAGACAGCTGAATTCCTTAGAAAAATTAGAAGGCAATACACCTAGAAGGAATAGACACTGGAAATAATCAAACTTGGAGCTGAAATCAATACAGTTGAAAAAATAATACAAAGAATAAATGAATTAAATAGTTTATTCTTTGAAAAAGTCAACAAGATAGAAAAACCCTTATACAAACTAATCAAAAAGCAGAGAGAGAGAGTATCCAAATAAACAAATCACAAATGAAAAGAGGGACATAACAACAGAACCCCATGAAATCCAGAGAATTATCAGGTCATACTTTAAAGTCTATATTCGACAAAATGAAAAACCTAGAAGAAATGGAGAGCTTTTTAGACAGGTACCATTAAACAAAATTAAATCAAGATCAGATTAAATACTTAAAGAGATCTATAACTCTAAAGGAAATTGAAGCTGTCATTAAAAGCCTCCCAAGTAAAAAAGCTTAGGTCCAGAAGGTTTCAGTGCAGAGTTCTAACAGACATAGAAAAAAAGACTATTACCAATACTCCTCAAACTGTTTCACACAGAAGAAACTGAAGGAATATTGCCAAACTCTTTTTATGAGGCCACAACTACCCTAATACCAAGAAGCCACTCAAAGTCTAAACAAAGAAGTAGAATTACAGACCAATTTCCCTCATGAATATTGATGCTAAAATTCTCACAAAATTTTAGCAAACCATGTACAACAATATATAAAAATTATCATCCACCACAATCAAGTAGGCTTCATCCCAGAATTGCAGGTATGGTTCAAAACACAAAAAATGTTAATGTTTTTAAATAAATCATATAAAAAACTGAAGGAAAAAAACATAATCATAGTCTTAGATGCTGAAAAGCCTTTGACAAAATCCAAAACTCCTTTATGATAAAAGACTTGGAGAGATCAGGAATATAGAGAAAATATCTAAATATGATAAAGGCAGTTTACATGAAGCCACCAGCCAACATCAAACTTAATGGAGAGAAACTCAAAACAATCCCACTAAAATCAGGAACTAGATAAGGATGTCCTCTCTCCCCTTATCTATTCTATATAGTTCTCCAAGTTTTAGCTAAAGCAATAAGAGAATGAGAGGAGATTAGGGGAATACAAATTAGTAATGAAGAAGTGAAACTATCTCTATTTGCAGATGATATGATTGTATTGTATACATAAGTGATCCACAAGATTCTACCAGGTAACTCCTACAGCTGATAAATACCTTCAGCAGTGTAGCAGGATACAGTATTAACTCAAAGAAATCAGTAGCCATCCTATGCACTAAAGTTAAAAGGGCTGAAAAAGAAATAAGAGAAGCATCACCTTTTAATGTATATAGCATTAAATACCTGGGAGTAACTATTACCAAAGTAGTAACAGATCTATTTGACAAAAATGTAAAATCACTGAAGAAAGAAATTGAAGAGGATATCAGAAAATGGGAGAATCTCCCATGTTCCTGGGTAGGTAGGATCAACACAGTAAAAATGGAAATTCTACCAAAAACAATCAACAGATTCAAATCACTTCCCATCAAAATCCCAACACAAATTTTTACAGACCTTGAAAGAACAAAGCCTAATTTCATTTGGAATAATAGGAAACCTAAAATTGCCAAAAATTTTGCTCAATCAAAGAACCTCAGGAGGCATCACCATCCCTGACTTCAAAATATACTATAGAGCTTCAATAATAAAAGCAGACTTGTGGATCAATAGAATTGAACTGAAGATCGCAAAATAAACCCAAACACCTATGAACACCTGAACTTTGACAAAGAGGCCCAAAATACTCTGTGGAAAAATGATAGTATCTTCAACAAATGGTGTTGGCATAGCTGCATGGTAGTGTGTAGAAAAATGCAAATAGATACAAGCCTATTACCCTGCACAAAAGTCAAATCCAAGTGGATCAAAGACCTCAACATAAACCCAGCCACACTGAACTTGATAGAAAAGAAAGTGGAAAATACCCTCCAACGCATTTGCACAGGTGACCACTTCCTAAATATAACACCAGTATACAGACACTAGGAACAACAATCAGTAAGTGGGACCTCCTGAAATTGAGAAGCTTCTGTAAAGCCAAGGACACAGTCAATAAGACAAAATGACAGCCTACAGAATGGGAAAATATTTTCACCAACTCTACAAGTGACAGAGGATTGAACTCTAAATTATATAGAGAACACAAGAAACTGGAGCCTAAAACCTTGAATATCCCAATCAAAAAATGGAGCTCAGAACTAAAATGGAATTCTCAGCAAAAGAATTACAAATGACTGAAAGACACTTGAAAAAGTGCTCAACATCTTTAGCTTTCAGAGTAATGCAAATTAAAACAATTTTTAGATACCACGTTATACCTGGTAGATTGGCTAAGAAAAAAAGACACAGATGATAGCCCATGCTGGAGAGGTTGCCGAACAAGGGGAACATTGCTCCATTGTTGGTTGGAGTGTAAGCTGGTTCAGTCACTTGGAAATGTAGTATGACATTTTCTCAGAAAACTGGGAGTCAATCTCCCCAAAGACCCAGCAATACCACTACTGGGCATATACCCTAAAGACACACATTCTCACTCCAAAGGCATTAGCTCAACTATGCTTGTAGCAGGATTATTTGTAATTGCTAGAACCTAGAAACAACCTAGATGCCTCTCAACTGAAGAATGGATTAACAAATTGTGGAACATTTACACAATGGAGTACTACTCAGCAGGGAGAAAAACTGATATCCTAAATTTTGCAGGCAAATGGGTGGATTTGGAGAATAGCCTCTTGAGCGAAGTCTCACAAACCTAGAAAGATAAACAAGGGTTTTACTCACTCATTAGTGGACTCTAAACAAAAAAAGCAAAAAGCAAAGCATGTCCAAACTGCAAACCATAACTCCAGAACAGCTTGGGATCTGAAACACTTTGGACTGGCAACTTGGAGACCTCTCCCTCCAGAGGAATACCTGACCCAGTCTTGATGTTGGGATGAGAAAAGAAGATCTGCCTGGAGTGGATGCTGAACTAAGCCACCTTGGGACCTTGTAACATTCTGCCCTTGCTGGGGATGAGATAAGGAGATGGGGAGAAGAGAGAGTGACTGCGAGGGGCAGAATGGAGAAGGGAGTCTGGACAAGATGTATATGGATAAAAAGTACATTATTTTTTTCATAATTAAAAAAACACCATATTAAGAAACAAAAAAATTCCTTGACTATGAAATGCCAATTACACACACACACACACACACACACTGTTTGTAGTCTCCTAAAAATTATTTAACACTTTAATAATTTTTAACACTATCATTAGAAAAAAAATAATAGATTGCAAACTCTCTTATTTTTCTATTGCTGTGAAAAGACATCATAACTAATTGAACTTTACAGGAAAGTATTTTATTAGAAGGTTTTTACACTATCAGTGACTGAGATTATTGCACTCGTTCCTGGCATGCCATATGGTGTACCCAATATGGCGAGGGGTGAAATGAGCATTCCTGGCATGCAACGGCCACGTGATTAAGCCAACTTGGCACTGTGTTCAGGAGGGAAACCCTTAGGTGTGGTTCCTTAGATTTAGCCCACCCCTTCTCTTAAAAACAAAGATCATGTTTCAGCACACCCACCCCCTCTTTTCCTCTCTATCATTCCTGTATCCTGCCCTTCTCTGGGTAAGCACCTCAGTAACTCTCTAAAATAAACTCCCGTGTGGCATCTAGCAATCTAGCAATGAGTGTGTATGTCTTTCCCCGTGCGCAAAAAAAAAAAAAAAAAAAAAAAAAAAAAAAAAAAAAAAAAAAAAAAAAAAAAAAAAAAAAAAAAAAAAAAAAAAAAAAAAAAAAAAAAAAAAAAAAAAAAAAAAAAAAAAAAAAAAAAAAAAAAAAAAAAAAAAAAAAAAAAAAAAAAAAAAAAAAAAAAAAAAAAAAAAAAAAAAAAAAAAAA
>PVIH01032057.1:0-10100 GCA_004025045.1 Sigmodon hispidus
TGTGTTTATTTGTTAGGGGTGGGTATAAGGACCATGCAGTTGGAGACAAAACTGGATTGCAGA
Source organism: Sigmodon hispidus (assembly GCA_004025045.1). Lineage (NCBI taxonomy): Eukaryota > Metazoa > Chordata > Mammalia > Rodentia > Cricetidae > Sigmodon > Sigmodon hispidus. Next base: position 64 of record PVIH01032057.1, read on the forward strand.
GTGAGATGATGTTTCCGGAAACTGAGTGTTGTGAAGGTGTGAAGATTAGGGGTTCAAAGTCATCCTCAGCAATACAAAAAAAATTTGAGGTCAGTTTGGCACAGTGAGACCCTCTCTCAATAACAGCAGCAGCAACAGCAACAATAAAAACAGAAAAAGAAGTTTCCAGTATTAGAGGGAGAAAGAAATGACAGTAATTATTAGCAATGTTTGCCTCTGTCCTCTCCCTGAAATGAGTAGTGTCTGCCATTCTGTTCTAGGTCAAGGGGAGCTCCATGACTTCTGTGGTCTGGTGAGCTCACACACTTATAGTGGATCACACACCACTTTTACCCTGTGAGGCATCCCCATTCCTGAAAGCACAGAGGTAGAAAAAAATTTTTTTTTTTTTGTCTTTTCACCAGAGAAAGCATGAGGTAAAATTTTACTTAAATCGATCAAGTGCCATTGTCTTAAATAGTTCATAGTCATTGCATATTAATTACTCTCTCTTAATAAATGTAACACCCCAGCAGATCTTTGGAACACAAGTGTGTAACTAGCAGGAAAGAGTCAGAAATGATGAAAGACCCTTTCTCTAAGGCTCAATGCAGAGGTTGGACAAAGTCTTACTTTGCTCTGGACCTTGTTAATGAACAACATGTCCTGCACACAGCCCAGAACAATGGCCACTTGTGTTTACAGTGACCCACTCTCCTTGTTTGGGTTCTATTCCAGAATGACTTGGTAAGCCTTGAATATGCGGTTCTGTAAGTACAGTCTGCATGAGGCTGAGTAGCCTTGCACCTGGCACTCAGTGAGTTAAAAAATTGTTAGTAACACTTTATTAATATCAAAATAATAAAATTAACAATAATAAATGACAAAATAACATTACTTCAGTCATGCTAACATTTTCACAGTAGTTTTTTTTTCTGTTTTACATAGATGATTCTACTATGCGAAATAAAAAATCAACAATCAAATGTTCTTTATATTTAATTACAAAGCGGGATTAAGTCTCATGGATTTAACTATATTGTTGTCTTGAAAGATATTCTACCTTTCTGCCTACTGTGCTGCAATAAGAACCTTTTTCATTTATACAAAAGTAGACGCAGTAAGGGAAGGGTCTTACAATAGGGCCTCCCCTGTATCTTTCTCCCCAGTGCCAACCGTGTGTCTTCATCTAGCTTCTGCCCAGGCCCTGCCTGTGTGACACTCACTCTTATTCTGTCCCCAGTACCTCTAGTGCCTTGGTCATCACACCCCAAACTGCATGAGAGCAGGTAAGCCCTCAAAGTGGGTCTTCGGAGCTCACCTCACCAGGATGTGCTGCAGAAATCTGGGAGAAAACACTCAGATACTCCAGTGTGGCAATGCACTTTTTTCCGCAACATATTCTTAATTTTTAACATTGTTTGTGTGTGTGTGTGTGTGTGTATGTGTGTATGTTATGTGTGTGTATGTGTGTATGCATGTGTATGTATGTGTGTATGCATGTGTCTGTGTGCATGTGTGTGTTTGTGTGTGTAGGTTATGTGTGTGTATGTGTGTATGTATGTGTGTATGCATGTGTGTGTCTGTGTGTATGTGTGTGTATGTTATGTGTGTGTGTATGTGTGTATGCATGTGTGTGTATCTGTGTGCATGTGTGTGTATGTTGTGTGTGTGTATGTGTGTATGTATGTGTGTATGCATGTGTGTGTCTGTGTGTATGTGTGTGTTTGTGTGTGTATGTTATGTGTGTGTATATGTGTACGCATGTGTGTGTATGTTATGTGTGTGTATGTGTGTATGCATGTGTGTGTGTTATGTGTGTGTATGTGTGTATGCACGTGTGTGTATGTATGTATGCATGTGTGTATGTGTGTATGTTATGTGTGTGCATGTGTGTATGCATGTGTGTGTGTTCACGTGAGCTTGCCACAGTGCATGTGTGGAGGTCAGAGAACAACTGGTAGAAACCAGTTTTGAGTGCTGGGGTCTGAACTCCGGTTGTCAGGTGTGGTGGTGAGTACCTTTACCCACTGAATCACCTCCTCATCTCACTAAACATAGTTTAAAAAATATTCTTTTAAAAGAAATGTGGCTTTCAAGTAGTGTCTTTAAAATTAAGTTAAAATAAAGATTTAGGTTGTTATTTGCTTGTAATTCATTTAGATCTCAGTACAAACATTCTGATACTTGAGGAAAAGAGAGGAAGAAGGAGGGAGGGAGGGAGGGAGGGAGGGAAGAGAAAAATGGGTGAGGAAGAGGAGGAGGAAGGAAGTAGTGAAGGAAAAAAGAGAGGGAGGGAAGGAAGGTGGGAAATAAAGAAGGAAAGAAAAACAAAGAAAGAGAGGCAAGCAAGAAAGGAGAAAAGAAGGAAGAAGCGCAGAAATAAGGGCGAATGTAAGAGAGAAAGAGTGGAAAATAGAAAGGGGCATTCTGAGGCAAAGAGTAAATACGATGAACAAATGCCTATCAAGCCTTTACAGACATTCGTTAGGGCCTTTGAGAGGCAAGCTTCATTCTCCGTGTTAGACAGATGGCGAGTGACCAGGAGCCTTGTTCTCTCTAACTGAGGCCCATTACACCCACAGCGTGTGGGCTGCCCACCCTCACTACCATGGCACTTGTGGCTGTCTTTACCTGCTCTTAACTCCTGTTTTCAGTGTTGAATTCCAAAGCCACATGCTTCCAGCTCCAGGCAGCATCCGTGTAGTGGCTCTATTCTCCTTTATTCCACATGGTGTCACTGTGTCCCTGCCAAGGACAGTAAGTATAGCATCAGCCACAGCTTAGTCTCTTCATAGTCTCTAATTGCTTTCCTGATCAGGGAGTACATTCATCTTGAATCACAAAATGTGTGTGTGTGTGTGTGTGTGTGTGTGTGTGTGTGTGTGTGGCACTGCTTTCAGTTGTGTATCCACTGGTGACCCCACCAGGCTCCAGTGGAAAATCCCAATCTAGTCCTCCCACGATGGCCTTAGTTAAAATAAATAGGTCACGAAACAGAACTAAAAGTCAGGAATCTGGAGCAGGAACATGTAGAGAGGAGGAGGGAGGGGTCGATGATGGTGAGGAGAAAAAAAAGACCGTGACCAGAATGCATCACATGTTGGTTTGAAAAAGTGTCAAAGAACTAACTTGATGAAGTGAGGTTAGACTTGTTTCCCTGTCAGACGGCATCGTGTGCCTCATCTCTTTTAGAAGAGACAGAACAGAACAGGACCACAAACAGTAGCACCTTACAGAAGTGACAGTGCCTGGCATGTTACCAAGCTGACAGAGTAAGAAAGTAATTCTTCTGCCATTGATTTATTCCAAGTCTTTATATAGATTACAGTTGGATCATATAAGAGCTCAGTAAACTGCTTCTGATTAGTGAGAACAAGAAAACGTTTATGAAGAAAATTGTACTGTGAAAATTAGTACATTTGTATATGGTCCCAAAACTCAAGCTCCCTTTTTGTCCAGTTTTATCTAGATTAAGAATTTTTAAGTGGTAGCAAGAGAAGATTTTGAGGTAACCAAAGTACTGATTGTCAAACATTCACTGGCCCCTAAGGAGAATGGGAGGCTTGGACTTGCAGTTGATGCTATTATAGGAACTATACTGGGAAATCTTGAGAAATTCTGAGGTGAGGTGACTGAAGGTGTCGTGTCTAGAAAATAGGGTCATTTGGTAATGAAGATGAAGGAAATGTTCACACAAAGTATCCAAGTAACCTTGACATTGTTTCAATCTTCAAATGGGGAATCCTGTGCTTCAAAATAAACATAAACCCAGTGCCAACAAAACTGAGGCAGGAGAATTGCAGGTTTAAGCATGGTGGTGCAGTGAAGAACTTGTCTCCAAAACAAAAACAAGAGACTAACAGACAGACTAACAAAACAACAAACAGGAAGAAAGATGACAGATAGATAGATAGATAGATAGATAGATAGACTAGGTAGATAAATATATGACAAAAAGTAGAATTAAAAGATATACATTCTAACTTCTAAATATTTTATGTGTGTAGTTCTCAATTATCTGGCAGAAAAAATTCTAAGTATTATCTATATGTTACCATTTATATCTCTGAAAGTTTGTAATTGATTCAAACATAGCTGTAGAATTTTCTCTTTCTAGCTCTACATCTCACCACATGCTAAGAGCAGGGAGGAATGGAATGTCACTCATGAAATCAAACAGGCTTACACCTAGGACACACTGCCCCTTCAGGAAGCATCTGCAGGAATTTCTGAAACTCCAGGTGCTCTGCAGTTCTATGCAGGTGTGACAGACAGGAGCAGGAATTTTAATCCAGATCGTAGGTCATTTGATTGAATGGTCAAATGACATGCTTTTTTGCTATAAGTGTGGTCGAGAATGAGCTACATTATCTTCCTAAGACTTGTGTGTGTGTGTGTGTGTGTGTGTGTGTGTGTGTGTGTGTTTTACCTGGGCTTTTTCTTGAATGGCCACACTATAGGTATCTTCACAGGTATCTTGCTGCAGCCTGCTTCTTACTATGTGTTTATTTAGGCATTTGTGACATACCCTTTTCATGGGGTTCCCTTGCTAATTATGAGGTACAGTGGTAAATAACGATGGCAGTAGAGTGAATGGAGCCAGTGGGAGAACCTGCCCTTGAGCAAATGACGAGGGCTGCGGAGTTGCAGATAGCATGCAAAAGGGTCAGGAAATCCTGACTTCCCTTTGAGCAAAGACAATGTCATGATGGAGCTGGTATTTGAAATGGAAAGGGTTACTCAAGACAAGCCTAGAGTAGATAAAGACATGCCAGATCTTAAGAGGGGACACAGTATGTGAAAATTAACAATCATATTTTTAAAAAGGTATCTGTATTAAGAGTTGTGGAAGACTGAGAGGTTAATGAGAAAGAATTACCCTGGGATGCTTTTAGTCTCCAAGGAAGGCTTTCCTGTGAGACATCCTGAATCTCTGAAGGCTTTGAGCAGGTAGGCAGGTCCTCAAAGTTCTGCCTTTGAAAAACAGAGTCAGCTGCAGCTTGGAGAATGGATAGCAGACTAGCAAAGCTGTAATTAAGGCACGTAGAGGAGGCTGATGAATTGCTGCACCAGAAGTAATGGGAGCTGATGCTGGGAGGAGGGATGGAAATGAATGGACCTGCAGCAGATTGGGAGAAAAAGGAAGAATGGACAGTCACTCAGGATCTTGATAGAGAGCTGGAGAGATGGTGCCACATCCATTAGATGTGTCCAATGATTTGAGATAATTTCAGCAATATGTAACAATACATAACCATAAGAACCTAATAATTAACACTAATCTTAGGAAGTATACTATTCTTACACTTCTTAAATTAATTCACCAAATTTTTCAACTAAATTCTCTAAGAAGAACATTCTGATAAAGCAGTTTATAATAATAACTATAATGACCAGACCTTTTTCCTGGTTATTCATTGAAGGCTTTCTCAAAATTAATGAACTAATATGGTCAGTGCTGTGATGTCCATTCTATTTGCATTGTGATATCTTTTTGAGCTGGTTGACTTTTGCCTTTTCTTTGTATTGTAAAACTGCTAGTCATTGTCTTGAGTCTCTTTTGATCTAATTCTATTTGTCATCCTTTTCTAATTTACAGAAGTGTATGCTAAGCATTTGAATCTTATCATACTTCTTTTCTCAAAATGTTTCTACCATTTGACTTTCTAAATCTTGCCTGAATATTTTTTTTTTCTGACCTATCTTCCTGTGTCTAATCTTCTCTTTAGCTGTGTGCAGCTTCACATTATATCTTCAGAGCTCTTGGCTCCAATTGCTGCATGTTAAGGTTCTGGATGTTTGATTCTTCTATTCTTTGGCACACTGCCATATATTTCATATCTAATTTTGCATCTAATTTTGTCCACATATTAACTATATAACTATCCCAAAGTCTGTGTAATACATTTTAATATGAATTTTCTATAGATCTGTTTTGCATTTGTGTTATTATCTATTTCTTTGCCTGGTTCTCAGTTGTGTGAAATCACATCCTGATACAATTAGAAATATTACTGAAGCCATGGGTGGTAGTGCAAGCCTTTAATCCCAGCACTCCAGAGGCAGAGGCAGGTGGATCTCTGAGTTCAAAATTAGCTTGGAGGACATCCAGGGTTACATGGTAAAACCTTATCTCATAATAAAAAAGAATGAAGGGGAGGAGCGTGGGAGGGAGGAAGAAGGAAAGAAAGAAGGAAGAAAGGCCAATGAGTTATGGACATTGTGCATGAAAAAACTACAATATATAAATGTCAGCCACATTACTCTTCAGTAGAGGAATTATTGCTTGTTTTGTTTTATATATCAACCACAGTTCCCCCTCTCTTCCCCTCCTCCCATTCACCCCAGCTCTCTTCCTCACCCCCCATCTACTCTTCAGAGAGAATAAGGACTTCCAAGGAAGTCGATAAAGTATGAGATATCACGTTGAGGCAGGACCAAGCCCGCCCCCACTGCATCAAGGCTGAGCAAGGTGTTCCTCTATAGGGAATGGGCTCCAAAAAGCCAGTTCATGCACTAGGGATAAGTCCTGGTCCCACTGTTAGAGGCCACACAAACTGCCTAAGCCACACAACTGTCATCCACATTCAGAGGACCTAGTTCTGTTCCATGCAGGTTCCCCAGCTATCATTTCAGAGTCAGGGAACTCCCAGTAGCTTGGGTCAGGTGTCTCTGTGGGTTTCCCCATTATGATCTTGACCCCTTTGCTCATATAATCTCCCCTCACTGTCTTTCACTGGACTGGGGACTTGGTCCAGTGCTTAGCTGGGGATCTGCTTCTGCCAGTTGCTGGAAGAAGGTTTGTGCTTGTTTTTCTGGGTCTGGGTTACCTCACTCAGGGCAGTTTCTCAGAAACTGGAAATCAATCTACCTCATGATCCAGCAATACCACTCTTGGGCATATATCCAAAGGATGTAAATTTTTACCCCAAGGGCATTAGCTCAACTATGTTCAAAGCATCATTATTTCTAATAGTAAGAACCTGGAAACAACCTAGGTATGTTGTTTATAAAAAAAAAAAAAGTATTACATTTACACAATGGAGTACTACTCAGTAGTTAAAACAAATGCAGGCAAATGGATGGACTAGAGGATTTACTGTTAATCTGCCCAGCAGCTAAGGTGAGACAGGTCAGCCTGATATGAATCAAGATGGACCCACAGTCACTGCTTCCAAATCATCCCAATTGTTTGCAGATGGTTCTTTGAGGGGCCCCAGCTGAAATTCAGGAGTGTTGACCTTCCCTTCTCTTTTATGAACTCTGAACTCCAATTTTTGGTTTAACAGCTATATAAGAATATAGTGATATATATTGGATATGTGTTAAAGTTCTCCCAAATAAGTTGTTTATTTAAAATTATTCTAAGTAGAAAAATGTTATTTTTCACTATACAGATTACAATGTACAGCCCCAAGTTAAAACTTTTTATGTCATAGAACACAGAAATGAGAGGCAATTTTATTTACACTAAAAATTAAATAAAATCCAGGTGTGTTGATGCACACATAATCCCAGTATTCAAGTGGATCTCTGTGAGTTTGAGATCAGCATGCTCTACATGGCTAGTTCTAGGCCATCCAGGTCTATATAACACAATGAGACCCTGTCTCAAAAACACTTAAATCAACAAGAAGATGCTGTAAAAATTTAGGAAAGACTAAAAGATAGAAGTGAAAATATTGGTATGTTCTAGAAAGCATCAGTGAGCAGTAAGTACTGAACGTCTTTCTGTCTGGGCGGCCTCCTCTTCTAATTCTGCAATTCAGAGAATTCATAAATGTTTAGGAGGATAAAGTGGCCCCAGGCCAGGAGTGCTCTGAAGCAAACACTGTCTGGAGAAAGTGTCTCTCATTGGCCTCTAATCTCCGTGTATTAGGATTGGCTAAGCAAGGATTCACAGGCAATGACCCCTCTCACAGGCTTGAATACAACCCCTATAAAAGAAAGAATCACAAAGAAAAAGTAGAAGATTTCTACTACCAAATATCTATTTGGGAAAAGATATTAAGAAAGGAGTATATATATATATATATATATATATATATATGTATACATATATATCTGTGTAGAAATACTTTCATTTTTTTAACAAGTGAGAAGACAGTAAAACTATAAAAATATTAGGTAAGAGAAAAAATAAGACAATTTCTAGAAACAAGAAACAAAGCAATTGAAATTGATGACCAGGTGCCTGGATATATCACAGATGAGATAGTCCTGGGTAAATAGCACTGCACCAAGGCTATGTCTGCATGTGATCCCCAGAGCCTAACAGAAGAGAATAAGAATGCCAGAAAGAGGAAGGACACAGAACATAAGATGAAGTGGCTATAGGTATATGTCTTTTCCAGAATGTATGATGGATAGAGTAGGGGTGATAAAATGGTCAAAAAAGAACAGGCCCCACAGGGAGTTTAATTATGCTCCAGTAAGTAAATGAGCAGCATGAATGGGTGGTTTTGTAAATGGGGAGATCATAAGAGTGGGCATGATTCTGAGAGGTCTGATATCTGAGTTTGATAGGGTGCAAGATGTAAAAACACCAAATAATAAATAAATATATAAAAAAAGAAAAAAAAGGAACAGGCCCAAGAAGAATTCCAAAAAGAAGAAAAATCTCATAAGAATTTGTAGTGAAAGGAAAACCCTTTATAGAGGAGCAATTGGATGATGTCATCTCTCTCAACAAGGACCCCAGAAGGGGAGCTTAGGAACCACAGTTTGGTAGTGTTTTCCATTAACAGACCAACACTGGCAGGACCTCTGAGGCCTGAGTTTCAGAAGGAAAGTAACTCAGGAGAAGTCTGAGGTGTGAGATAAACACAGCAGAAAGTAGTCACCATTGGATGAATACCCAAATCAGTATGAATCACACAGTCATTCTTACACAGTATTACATGCAGGCAAAACATCAATTCACATAAAATAAAAAATAAATACTAAAAAAATAAAAATAAATAAAAGAATCCAACTGTCAGGGCCTTTCATATGAAGTTGCTGTATCTATTACTGCAATTAAGGTAATCTGTTTTTCTAACTTTTTAAGAGATTTACTTTATTATATTTGTGTGTATGTGTGTGTGTGTGTGTGTGTGTGTGTGTGTGTGTGTGTGTGTGTGTGAGAGAGAGAGAGAGAGAGAGAGAGAGAGAGAGAGAGAGAGAGACATGCCTGCCAGTGCTCATAGAGGCCAACAAAAGTGTAAGGTCTTTGGGAACTAGAGTTATAAGTAGTTGGGAACCACCAACATGGGCACTGAGATCTGCACTCAGGCTCTTTGCAAAAGTAGTAAGCACTCTTAGGAGAGCTTGAGCCAATTCTCCAACCCTAGTGTTCTTCTAACTTTTAAAATCAGATTTATTCTTTGACTGTTTCCTTCATATAAATAATACATTCTGATACTATTATCCCCTGCTGTGATATCTCCCTCCCATTCTTGTCAATGACCCCCAATACAATCAATACTAACAGAAGCCTCAGCTAAGTGAAAAATAAATTTTAACACAGAAAAACAGCAGCAGTAGCAACAACAGCACAATTAGATAGCTTATAAAACCGTTACGTTAAAGGCTCTGTACTTTTGAGCCATGGTAGCAGGTTTCAAATCTAGAGTTTTGTGAGCTTGATTAAGTTAGGTAAGGCCATGTTCACTTACCTGTCACATGTGAGCTGATATAGTAACAATCCTCAGGTGACTATCATGAGAATGAATTATTTAAACAAATATTATAGGAAGGAATCCCATTTATGCCTTTGAAAAGGAAGGAGGTATCACTACAGTAAACGTGTCAATGTGAAATCTTCACTTTCTACTACTTTACAAAATGGTTGCATCAGTAATTTCTTCAGTATAGAAAATCCAAGGACACTGTCAATAGGACAAAACGCCAGCCTACAGAATGGGAAAAGATTTTCACCAACCCTACAAGTGATAGAGGACTGATCTCTAAGATATATAAAGAGCTCAAGAATTTAGATCCCAAAACCTTGAATAACCCTATCAAAAAATGGGGTTCAGATCTAAAAAGGGAATTCTCAGCAGAGGAACTACGAA
>PVIH01032059.1:0-10095 GCA_004025045.1 Sigmodon hispidus
GATGTTGTTGAACTCTAACTTTAGGCCCTGGTGGTCTGATATGTTACAAGGGATTATTTCCATTTTTTTGTATCTGTTGATATTTGCTTTATGACCAATTATGTGGTCAATTTTGGAGAAAGTTCCATGAGGAGCTGAGAAATATGTATATTCCTTTGCCTTTGGGTGGAAGCTTCTGTAGATATCTATTAAATCCATTGTATCATAACCTCTTTTAGACTCGTTATTTCTGTGTTGAGTCTCTGTCTAGTTGTTCTATCCAGGGTTGAAAGTGGGGTATTGAAGTCTCCCACTATTGGGGTGTAAGAATTGATGTGAGATTCAAGCTTTAGCAGTGTTTCTTTTATATAAGTATGTGCCCTTTTATTAGGGACATAAAATTCAAGATTGAAATTTCCTCTTGACCAGTTTTTCCTGTGATGAATAAGTAGTGATCATCTTGGTCCCTTTTTATTGCTTTTAGCTTAAAGTCTGCTTTGTTAGATATTAGGACTGCAACCCCTGCTTGTTTCTTAGGACCATTTGACTGGAAAACCTTTTCCCAACCCTTTATTCTAAGCCTGTGTCTGTACTTGCAGTTGAGGTGTGTTTCTTGAAGGCAACAGAAGGATGGCTTCTGTTGTTGTATCCATCTTATTAGTGTGTGATTGTTTTATAGGCAAGTTGTGTCCCTCGATATTAACGGAAATTATTGACCATTGATTGATATTTCCTGCCTTTTTTGGTGGTAACTTGTTTATATTTCCTTTCTCTGGAGTATTCTTCTGTGGAATTATTGATTGTTTGTGATTTCATGGGTGTATCTGGGGTCCTTAGGTTGGAGTTTTCCCTCTAATACTCTCTGTAGTGCTGGACTGGTAGATAAATATTCTTTCAGTCTGACTTTATCATGAAATATCTTGTTTACTCCATCTATGGTGATTGATAATTTTGTAGGATATAGTATTTTAGTTTGGCAGTCATGCTCTTTTAGCACATGTATAACTTCTGACCAAGTCCTTCTAGCTTTCATCATTTCCATTGAATAGACAGGCGTTATTCTGATGGGTCTGCCTTTATATGTAAGTTGGCCCTTGTCTTTTGCAGCTGTCAAAATATTTTCTTTGTTCTGTATGTTTTTTGGCTTGATTATAATGTGGCACGCTGACTTTTTTTTGGGATCACACCTATTTGGTGTTCTATAAGTTTCTTGTATCTTTGTAGGCATTTCCTTCTTCAGGTTAGGAAAGTTTTCTTCTATCATTTTATTGAAAACATTATCTGTGCCTTTGAGCTGGTATTCTCCTTTTTGTATTCCTATTATTCTCGAATTAGGTCTTTTCATGGTGTCTCAAATTTCCTGAACATTTTGAGTTATGGCTTTTTTTAGTTTTACTATTTTCTTTGACTGATATATCTATTTGAGCTACTGAATCTTCCACTTCAGAGATTCTATCTTCCATCTCTTGAACTCTGTTTGTTATGCTTGTATCTGTGGTTCCAGCTTTTTTCTTCAGGTTTTCTATTTCCATCTTTGCCTCATTTTGTGCATTTTTTATTGCTTCTATTTCAGCTTTTAGTTCCTGGCATGTTTCTTTCATAAATTTGTTCATCTCTTCCAATTTTTTGTTTGTATTTTCTTCTATTTCTTTAAGGCTCTTTTTCATATCTTCCTTGAAAGCTTCGATGATCATCAAAAAGGAATTTTTGGTGATGCTTCCTTCTGTTTCCTCTTCATTGCTCAGTTCAGTTCTTGTTTTTGTAGGATCGCCACTTTCTTCTGCTGTTACCTTGTTGTCCTTTATATTATTATGTAAGTTTTTGCACTGGCATCTGCCCATGGCTTCAGTGCTTCACCATTAGGTGGCTCCTAGTCAGTTGTGGCACTTGGCCTTGTGTGCCTCCTGTCACCTATGAGGAAAAGATCTGCTAAATCACTACTTCTGCTTTGTGCAGGGGACTGAATTTCAAGTCTTCAATCTTTCTCTGTTTGACCAAGTATAGGTGGGGTGGCGGCTATGCAAACTCCCTCAGCAGCAGCTGGGGGGGGTGGGCTTTGACAGGCAGAGTTTATCTCTGCCTGATCCAGGGTGCTCTGGGACACACTCTGCAGACAGCACCTGGTCCTGGAACCAGAACCAGAACCAAAAGGTGCTCAAGTCTCTCTCTCTGGCCTGGATACAGGTGCTGGGGACTGCTTACCCCTCCTTACCTCTGGGCGGGGTCTGAGTCTGTCCTACAGGGTCCCCAGTCCTTATCTTATTACTCAGTTGGAGGTGGGTAGCCTTGTGAATTCCCTCAGCAGGAGCTTGGGGGACCTTGACCGGCCAGTTTATCTCTGCCTGCTCCAGAGAGCTCTGGGACACACTCTGCAGACAGCACCCGGTCCCGGAACCCCTAGTAAGAAATTAAATATTTCCTGATATGTTTTGGAAAATGTTTTTTAATTATTGAAATAAAATACTTTAAAAATGACTGACTTATAGTAAATTCATTGTATTAATAAATACATTAACATAGCATTTTTTAACCATAAAATAGTGTGATTATATTACTCAGTGGACACTGTGTGCTACTTGACATAATCTTTTAGGGTAATTAAGCTCTTTCCAGAAAGACAAATACTATGTTTTTGTAGATTTGTAGCTCCTATACTTAAAATATGCATAAGACTATCTATGGCCAGATGCTATGATTCTAGAAGGAAAATGTGAGTAACAAAGAAATGAACAGATATAGTAATGGGGAAAATGTAGTAGGAATTAAGGCACAGAAGACCATATACTCAATATAAATTGTGTGCATGCATGAAAATGACTCTGTGAAATAAAATTAAAAATAAAACATAAATAGAATTCTCACAATACTTAATATCTCTGAGGACTGTTTTGAGAAGAAATCTTATATTTTTAAATTATGAAATTAAAATACAATGTCATTGCATATTATAATTACTCTGGTGAAATATTAAATCATACTTCATAGAAAAGTGTTTTGCTGATTTATTTATGACATACATGTCATAACATATATACAAAGTTATGTTGTATAGGTTTTCTTGCTTTTATGAACTTTTTGGAGTCTTCTGAACCATGTCAGTATTAGAAATATAGTTGATCTCTTTAGCAACTTGTCTTTGCTTTATAAAAAGTGATGTCATTGATAACATCTTACCTGTTTGCATGACCACACTACATTTTTTTTTTATTGTAAAGGGACTGGATATATCAGATTTAGACACCCCTTAGTGTCTACATTTTTCTGAATATTTTTTTGTACACGTCTCCAAATCAATCACATTTTTAATTGTAAATTTACAAACAAAGAGGGGTAGTGATAAATGCCACCCAATTTTCTTATCTTTTTCTTTGATGTAGACTGTTAAATAACAGTGGTGTGAATTCTAAGTGCAAGCAGTATAGGAAGACACTGATAATAGCAAATTTTATCACATTACCAATTTAAATTGATTGCTATGTAACTGAATAACCCAAACCAGCAATATAAATACCTTCTGTGCTAATTAGCTGTATGTAGACTTGACACTAGCTATCGTCATCTGAGAAGGGACAACCTCAATTGTTAAGATGCTTTTCGGATAATTCAGATGTAAGCAGATAAGCATGTATTATATTTTCTACTTTGTGATTGATGAGATTAGGTCTAGTACACTGTAAGTTGTGTGGTGGTATTGAATTTTATAAGAAAATAAGCAAAACAAGCCATCAGAATCAAGTCAGTAAGCAGCAGTTCTCTAAGGTATCCTCATAAATTCTTGACTCCAAGTTCCTACTTTGCTTCAGTTTCTGCCTGCATCCCTGCCAGGGAGAGTTGTTCTGATTTTCTTTAATAATTAACAGTGATATGAAAGAGTAACACAAATAAATGCTTTCTTTTGCATTATATTTTCTGTTATTATGTTTCATCAAAGCATGAGTAAACCTAACTAAAGACATCTTCCATTGACCTTTTATTTTCTAATTTCAAACACTGAAGTTGGTGTGAATAGGCTCTGTGTTCCACACCTACTAGAATGAAATATTGGGTTTTAACAGTGTTTGTTTTCCTAGAAGATGTTGGTCCTTTCACTGAATTACATGACTTTTGGATTAATGCATTTGTGTAAAGTTGTAAGAATAATGTCTCTAACTTTCTGTTATCTAGCAAGGAAACAAAATCATCTAATAGAGGCCACTCTCAAGTTACACACATGGTGCTTTGTCACAGCATGGCAGCCTACTTCACTAAGCCTAGTATAGTAGTATTTTAACATTTGAAGTTTGAATTTAAAATGCTGTAAAGTCAATATTCACTGAATAAAAACCAGACTTAAATTTGTACTTCCTTTTTTCCCCAAGTAGACAGATTGCAATGATAATTTTTTTTACCATGATTGACAGCTGACTCAAACCACAGCTCCTAGTAAGTTTTGCATTCATGAGGTGAATAACCTAGATTGTGCATATATGGCTGTGATAGTCTATATAGTTAGAGATGGATGGTATGTGATATTTACTTTCAATTTATAAATGTTCCTTCATGAAAATTATTTTTAAATATGACCCACAAAGTAAAATTGAACTACATTCTCTATATTTATTGAGAACTGTCATCCACCTACACTATATTTTCCAATAATTGTTTTATCACTATACTTAGATACCATCCCTTTACCAGCTTCTATTGAGTCAAGATTATTTTAATTAGTACACTTGTACTAATATGAATGCATTGTAGAAAATTTGCAAGTGATAAAATACAAAATAGGATCAACATCTATGAAACCCTGGTATTGATACAATAAAGAAGGATGTAAAAAGACACTTCAAGTCTATCTTTTGTGGACATTTTCAGCTTTTACACAGTTCTCAGAATCTTGTAGTTCCTTAATACCTACTTGCTAAATTTGTTATTCACAAGTTTATTAAAGAAAATGAACAAAATAAGGAGAAGGAAACAGAAGAACAGAAGTCAATGCAGTTTAAATAGCTTTGTAGAATCCGAAGTCAAAGCTAATTGTCAAGTGCAAAGAAGATGAGACATTATGACAACAGCAGAGTGCACAAAATAATATTTGATATATTTCGGGAAAACTTTACTTTTTTTGAAGAGAAGAAAATGCCTCAATTTCCTAAATATGTTTGTAATCTGTCCATTCTATATTCAGATTTAAAAGTTACCAAACTTAAAAAATAATTTTTATTGATTATAAATAGTGGAAATCATATTTGTAGCAATATACATATACCTTAATATAAATTAATTGATGGTTTTCTAAAAGATCTTTAAATATTCATTGATATCCTGACTCTAGGGTTTACTTTAGAATATTGTGTTTCTCTTCATTTTATGTGTATTTATATTTCTATACAAATATTTGATTATATAAATCTTACTCCAACTCTCAGTATTTTATAACATGAGTGAACATAATATTCTTAGCTTTTGCAAGAAGTAAGTATGGCAATTGTATCTTGCACTTTCAAAAATACTTAATGTTTTGAGAATTCCCCACTTCAGACTCTCACCAAATTACATGAAAACAACAATGATGGTCTAGCAAAGGTCAACCGACTTCATAGCACCTATAAAACACCAGGAAGTTATTTTTGTTTTTTTTTTTTTGTTTTTTTTTACATTTAAATCACATTGGTAAAGGACATTGTAACTCTGCACTTGGTGAAACACATTTTCTTTCTTCCTTATACTGTTGAATATTCACTTATATTTAATAAGGCTGAACAGATGATCTTCTCTCCTAAAAATGTGAATTATGTGTATGAAAAAATTACTCAGTCAATAAAATGATTGTCATGACACATGAGGATATGAGATCAGATTTCTAGTACCCTAAAACATAGAGGGAGCCAGATGCTCATTGCAATCCAGCATGCCTAGCAGAACCAGTGAGCCTCTAATGCAGAAAGAGCCAGGGTCTCAAAGTATAACGAAGAGAGCAAATGAAGCAGACAAAAATGTCAACCTTTGGCCACACACACAAACACACACACACACACACACACACACACACACACAAAGAAGTCACATAGCTTCACACTTATTTAAAAATTGGCTACATGCTACATGTAATTGTATTTGTGAAGAAATATGAGTTATTTAAATGTCTTTCTTCAATTTTTGCCTAACATTTAAATTAGCTATTGCTTAGTGTTTCATAGTTGTCATATGTACATAATAAACTTCATTGAACAAGTACTATTTATATGTAAATATCTTCATGATCTGTTTGAAATTCCCCTTCGGGCTCTTTAATGTTGTCTTTAGTGTGTAGTCTCTCATGGAGTTCTTCTCTGTTCTTTTAATTAGCTACTTACAAACTTGCCTTTATTAATGACATCATGTAATAAATGCCAAGTCTACTGAAGACACACACTTCAAATTTATTTTTCTATTTATTCAAAATTTAGAGCAATAATTAACATAATATATTATATTTACAGGGGTAAATGAATAAAATAATAACTGCTTTATTTCTGCTTCCCAGGGGGGATAACTGGATGTCTCTCTTAAATTCCTTCTAGTATCAAGCTGTTCAGAGGTTGTGGTTTGCCACCTGGATATTCTTTGCTTAATGTCTAAAATCCACTTATGATTGAGAAAATATCATTTCTATCTTTTTGAAAATTATTTGATGTTGAAAATGCCAGAAAATTATTTCAAATTTAATTAACAAACACTCAAAACCAGAAGGATAGAGATGTTATAATTATCTAATGAAAATATTAAAATGATAATCATGGAAAAGTTTTAGGAGAACCATGAACAAACAGATTAGAAAGTTCTTATTCTCATCCCTGGTCTTTTTGATAGTGTCCTAGCACTCAGCAAGAATATCTCTCCTTATAGTTATATGCTTAAAGAGCTCTTGGCCATGCTGTGAACATCAGGCAGGATGCAAATCCAGGTGCCTGTTTTCCACAGCTCACTATTAATTATCATGGGCCTCATTACAGCCTCTGTTAGTCTGTCATTCTTGTTCATAAAAGTACATTATTTTAAATGTGTCATTCTTATTTATTTACTTATTTTTTCTCAATAACTTTCTTGAAAATGGAAATAATGTATTTTATGAACTATGTGCACACACATGGTGTTAATTAAGAGAAGAATATTCAAACAGCTTGCATGGTTTAAAACAAACATATATTGAAATGTTTTTATTTGAAAAATATTCACATTTTGTGCTTGTGTATAATATAAATGATAATAAAATTATAATTTTTTTTAGAGAGAGAAATCAAAACAGCACAAAAGCACCACACATGAGAACACATATCTTGAATTCTGTGGGCATGAGTTCACGCCTCTGAACCTGCATGGAAAAGAGAATACAAACTTCCTCAAGCTGCTCTCTGTCCTCAACTTTTACAGCATGATATGCACTTCAAAGTTACAGATACTATCTTGAAATGATATTTTTTGTGACTTGAAAAATATTGCTTATCTTTCAAGACAGTTTAGTGGGTAAATGTGTTTGCTGCCAAACCGTATAATCTAATTATTATGTCTGCAACTCACACATGAAAGAAAAATGTGTAACTCTCATATGTGTGCACACACAAACATACTTAAATCAAATATTAAAAATATAAAACATGTATCATTTAGCTGAGTGCATATAGGATAAATATAATGTATGAACATAAATTGGTGTAAATAGTGAGCAAAGTGTTTGGTTCTGAATTATTGAGATAATGACAGTTTTGAATTTAAAATAAAATAATACAAACAAACATAAACCAAAACAAATAAGCAAACAATTAAAACAAGACTAGACAACTAAAAAATTTTTTTCTTTTGCCTTTTAGACTTTTCAGACAAGTATATACCAAAAGTATTTGCAGGACAAACCTAAACTCACTGTTTAGGCTCAGATGACTTTAGAAAGACTAAATATGAAGAGTGGGCCATCCAGTAAAGTTTCAACAAAGCAAAAGAGGCCATCTGTGCTCTCTATTCTATGCTTCCATGAACTTTCAGAGGCTGGGCCTGCTCACAGCATTTCTATTAAAATACAGCTATCTTTTCTCTCTTCCATAAATCCATGAGCTTTGAAAACTCACCCTTCCTATCTTCCACATACACTTCTGAGCTCATTTGATTCTCATTTTCAAGGTAATGAATTGCATGGTGTCACAGTCTCATGAGCATTTGGCACCAAAAGAATGAGCCTGGAACCCAAAGATAAAGTGTTACAGTTCATGGTGCTCAGATGCTGTAACTTTCCCATAATGATTATTATGGTAAAATTTAATTTAAATGTATTGTCTATAAATATATGAACTTATTTTTCTGTAGATAAATAAAGACAATTCAGAGGAAAGGGTTTGCTATTAATTCTTGTACTAATCATGGTTTTGCTGTTAATATAAGTTTTTAAGTTTATTCAGCTATCTAATTCTACTTTGAACTTAATTCCTAAAACATTTTATGCCTAGTCCATTTTTTATTTATAAGAATAGCAACATTTCCATAATTAAAATACTTTTTAAATTTTTAATTAATATTTACATTCAAAGTATAAAAGCGTATTAAATTGAGTTAAGCAATTTTTTGTAATGTTGAGACACTATTATATCTTAGATATATCTCTTTCTAAATTACTATATGCTGGTTGTTTGAAATGTGATTGATGGTTAAGTTTATCATTTCTTTTGGGTTATTTATCTGAAAAAAATGTGAATTATTTTGTGCAGTTATTACTATGCACATCAAACAGTTATTTTCCATTTGTTTAAATGCCTACCTGTCATATCTTTATACATATAATTACAAGGGTCTCCTCTCTGTTTTAAATGATAATTTTATTAGCCTCTTTTTTTAACCCTCATAACTTGAAAGCCACCTCTTATACTCAGTTATTTCAACCGTAATATCTGTTATTTCAAATAACTTTAGCGTAAAATGCTGAGACATAGCTTCATGCTTATATTCTCAAAGAATGAGTAACAAGGTTAAAATAATTAAACATTTGTATCCAACCTGTAATGTTAGATACTATAGATTGTATTAACAAGGGTTTAATTTCTTCTTAATTATAGGGATCAAAGTCACTTTAATAGATGATGTTTATTTAATTTAAATTCAGTATTCAATAGAATCTAGCTTACTGTTGGCTTTCACAGTGATGTTATGGGGGAGTTATGTTCTGGTTTATTATTACATTTCTTTACCTTCTGCTGAAATCAGATAATTTCATATTCTTACACTGAGGGAAGTACCTGAGGTATATTTTATATCTATTTCCCTCATTCTTACTGACAAGTTAGATCACTTAATAATCTAGAAATATGTATCTTGATTAATTTATGTTTCCACTCTTTTTGTCCATAATCTTTGCACTTTTTAAATTTTGTAATAAATCTCTGACTTTGTGTAGATTTGTTTTACTGTTTTTCTGGTGTGGACAGGAGTGCCATATTTCATTACAAATATCCACAGGTTTATTTTTGCAATATTTCTTGCAATTTTTCTTACAGAAGCACTTGGTAATTCTTCCTACCATTTTCAATCCAAAATTCCTACAATATTGCCTGTATCTGGTAGACATCTTGCATACCAATTCATACTCCCTCATTTACAAACAAAATATACATTGTGTCTCATAAAATACAAGGGAAAAATTCTCCCAAAGTTCTAATATCCACTGTTTTGGAATAAACAAATACTTTAAGACATTTTGATGATGAAATTATTCATCTATGTAACATACTAAGAATTACATATGAATTCTTTGCTCAGTCTTATTCTCCCTTAAAAGATACTTTATTCATTACTCCCAGGGGACATAGAAGTTGTGTGATTATTACTCTGAGAGCTTATTAAATAGTTATTTTTTTGCCAAGAAAGGAAATGAAATTGTTGGGGTTTTATAAAGACCCACGTTAAGCCTTACCCCTAATTCTATTAAATTTCTTTCTTTTGTGAACATTTATATTTATTGGAGCTCATCTTCCTCTCCAAATTATATATATATATATATACATATATATATGTTAATTTGTTTATATTCTATAACTGTTTTCACTAGGGAAGAAAGTGGTGCAGCCTCTCTTATAGTCAACTGTGATATTTCCTGTGAACTCTAATTAATTA
>PVIH01032060.1:0-10093 GCA_004025045.1 Sigmodon hispidus
AGTGGCAATCTTACAAATACAAGACCTGAACTGAGCAATGAAGAGGAAACAGAAGGAAGCAACACCAAAAATTCCTTTTTGATGATCATCAAAGCTCTAAAAGAAGATATGAAAAAAAGCCTTAAAGAAATAGAAGAAAATACAAACAAAAAATTGGAAGAGATGAACAAATCTATGAAAGAAACATGCCAGGAACTAATAGCTGGAATAAAAGCTGAAATAAAAGCTGAAATAGAAGCAATAAAAAAGGCACAAAATGAAGCAAAGATGGAAATAGACAACCTGAAGAAAAAAGCTGGAACCACAGATACAAGCATAACAAACAGAGTTCAAGAGATGGAAGATAGAATCTCTGAAGTAGAAGACTCAGTAGCAAAAATAGATATATCAGTCAAAGAAAATAGTAAAAATAAAAAAGCCATAACTCAAAATGTTCAGGAAATCTGGGAAACCATGAAAAGACCTAATTTGAGAATAATAGGAATAGAAGAAGGAGAAGAATACCAGCTCAAAGGCACAGATAATGTTTTCAATAAAATCATAGAAGAAAACTTCCCCAACCTGAACAAGGAAATGCCTATAAAGATACAAGAAGCTTACAGAACACCAAAAGGATATGACCCCCCCAAAAGGTTAACTTACCACATAATAATCAAGCCACAAAACATACAGAACAAAGAAAAAATTTTAAGAGCTGCAAAAGAAAAGGGCCAACTCACATATAAAGGCAGACCCATCAGAATAATGCCTGACTATACAATGGAAACGATGAAAGCTAGAAGGCCTTGGTCAGAAGTTTTACAGACGCTAAAATAGATTGGATGCCAAACTAGAATACTATAGCCTGCAAAAATATCAATCACCACAGATGGAGTAAACAAGGTATTTCAGGACAAAGTCAGACTGAAAGAATATCTATCTACCAATCCAGCACTACAGAGAGTATTGGAGGGAAAACTACAACCTAAGGACCCCAGATACATCCATGAAATAACAAACAATCAATAAGTCCACAGAAGAATACCCTAGAGAAAGGAAATACAAACAAGTTGCCACCAAAAATGGCAGGAAATATAAATCAATGATCACTAATTTCCCTTAATATCAATGGACTCAACTCTCCTATAAAATGTCACACACTAACAAGATGGATACAACAACAGAAGCCATCCTTCTGTTGCCTACAAGAAACACACCTGAACTGCAAAGACAGACACAGGCTTAGAATAAAGGGTTGGGAAAAAGATTTTCCAGTCAAATGGTACTAAGAAACAAGCAGGGGTTGCAATCCTAATATCTAACAAAGTAGACTTTAAGCTAAAAGCAATAAAAAGGGACCAAGAGGGTCACTACGTATTCATCACAGGAAAAATTGGTCAAGAAGAGATTTCAATCTTAAATATTTATGCCTCTAATATAGGGGCATCTACATATGTAAAAGAAATACTGCTAAATCTCGAATCCCACATCAATTCTTACACCATAATACTGGGAGACTTCAATACCCAACTTTCAACCCTAGATAGATCAACCAGACAGAGCCTCAACAGAGAAATAAGGAGTCTAAATGAGGTTCTGATGCAAATGGATGTCATAGAAATCTACAGAACCTTCCACCAAAAGGCAAAGGAATATACATATTTCTCAGCTCCTCATGGAACTTTCTCCAAAATTGACCACATAATTGGTCATAAAGCAAATATCAGCAGATACAAAAAAGTGGAAATAATCCCTTATAACATATTGGACCATCAGGGCCTAAAGTTAGAGTTCAACAACATCAAAACCCAAAGAAAGCCTACTAACTCATGGAAACTAAACATCAATCAGCTGAACCATCTCTGGGTCAAGGAAGAAATTAAGAAAGAAATCAAAGTCTTCCTAGAATTCAATGAAAATGAATCTACAACGTATCAAAACTTGTGGGACACAATGAAAGCAGTCTTAAGAAGAAAATTCATAGCGCTAGACACCTATATGAAAAACCTTGAGAAATCCCACACTAGAGTCCTAACACTGCAGCTGAAAGCCTTAGAATAATTAGAAGCAAACTCACCTAGGAGGAGTCGAAGGCAGGAAATAATCAAACTTAGAGCTGAAATCAATACAATTGAAACAAAAAGAACAATACAAAGAATCAACGAATCTAAGAGTTGGTTCTTTGAGAAAGTTAACAAGATAGATAAGCCCTTAGCCAAACTAATCAAAAAACAGAGAGAGTGTGTCCAAATCAACAAAATCAGAAATGAAAAGGGGGACATAACAACAGACCCTCAGGAAATACAGAGAATTGTCAGGTCATATTTTGAAAATCTGTATTCCACAAAAAAGGAAAACCTAGAAGAAATGGACAGCTTTCTGGACAGACACCATCTTCCAAAATTAAATGAAGATCTGATTAATTACCTAAACAGGCCTATAACCCTTAAGGAAATTGAAGCTGTCATTAAAAACCTCCCCAAACACAAAATCCCTGGTCCAGATGGTTTCAGTGCCAAATTCTACCAGACATTCAAAGAAGAATTACTACCGTTACTCCTCAAACTATTTCACACAGTAGAAACTCAAGGAATATTGCCAAATTCCTTTTATGAGGCTATAATCACCCTAATACCCAAGCCACTCAAAGACACAACAAAGAAGGAGAATTACAGACCAATTTCCCTCATGAATATTGATGCTAAAATTCTCACCAAAATTTTGGCAAACCGTATACAACAATGCATAAAAGATATCATCCACCATGACCAAGTAGGCTTCATCCCAGAAATGCAGGGCTGGTTCAACATACGAAAAACTGTAAATGTTATTCATCATATAAACAAACTAAAGGAACAAAACTACATGATCATATCCTTAGATGCGGAAAAAGCCTTTGACAAAATCCAACACTCCTTTATGATTAAAGCACTGGAGAGATCAGGAATGAAGGGAGAATACCTAAATATAATTAAGGCGATTTACAAGAAGCCAACAGTCAGTATCAAACTTAATGGAGAAAAACTCAAAGAAATCCCACTAAAGTCAGGAACTAGACAAGGATGTCCTCTCTCCCCTTATCTATTCAATATAGTTCTCGAAGTTTTAGCTAAAGGAATAAGGGAATGAAAAGAGATTAAGGGCATACAAATTGGAAAAGAAGAAGTGAAGCTATCTCTATTTGCAGATGATATGATTGTATAACATAAGTGACCCACAAAATTCTTCCAGAGAACTGCTACAGCTGATAAACACCTTCAGCAATGTAGTAGGATACAAGATAAATTCAAAGAAATCAGTAGCCCTTCTATATGCTAAAGATAGAAGAGCTGGAAAAGAAATAAGGAAAACATTACCCTTCATATTAGCTGCAAATAGTATTAAATACCTTGGAGTAACTATAACCAAAGAAGTAACAGACCTTTTTGACAAAAGTTTTAGATCATTGAAGAAAGAAATTGAAGAGGATATCAGAAAATGGAAAGCTCTCCCATGTTCCTGGATTGGTAGGATCAACATAGTAAAAATGGCAATTCTACCAAAGGCAATCTACTGATTCAATGCACTGCCTATCAAAATCCCAACACAATATTTTTTGGACCTTGAAAGAACAATACACAATTTCATTTGGAATAACAGGAAAGCCAGGATTGCTAAAACAATTTTACTCAACAAAAGAACCTCAGGAGGTATCACCATCCCTGACTTCAAGCTTTACTATAGAGCTACAGTAATAAATACAGCCTGGTACTGGCATTAAAACAGACTTGTGGACCAATGGAATAGAACTGAGGATCCAGACATTAACCCAAAAACCTATGAACACCTGATTTTTGACAAAGAGGCCCAAAACATTTAATGGAAAAAAGATAGTAT
Organism: Sigmodon hispidus; assembly: GCA_004025045.1. NCBI lineage: Eukaryota > Metazoa > Chordata > Mammalia > Rodentia > Cricetidae > Sigmodon > Sigmodon hispidus. Next base: position 3,856 of record PVIH01032060.1, read on the forward strand.
ATTTAACAAATGGTGTTGGCATAACTGGAAGGAAGTATGTAGAAAAATTCAAATAGATCCGAGCCTGTCACCCTGCACAAAACTCAAATCCAAGTGGCTCAAAGACCTCAACTTAACCCCAACCACTTTGAACTTGATAGAAAAGAAAGTGAGAAATACAATTCTACAAATTGGCACGGGCCACCACTTCCTAAATGTAACACCAGTGGCACAGGCACTAAGACCAACAATCAATAAGTGGGATCTCCTTAAGCTGGGAAGCTTCTGCAAAGCCAAGGACACTGTCAATAGGACAAAATGACAGCCTACAGAATGGGAAAAGATTTTCACCAACCCTCCAAGTGATAGAGGACTGATCTCTAAGGTATATAAAGAGCTCAAGAATTTAGATCCCAAAACCTTGAATAACCCTATCAAAAAATGGGGTTCAGATCTAAAAAGGGAATTCTCAGCAGAGGAACTACGAATGGCTGAAAGGCACTTGAAAAAGTGCTCTTCATCTTTAGCTATCAGAGAAATGCAAATCAAAACAACTTTGAGATACCACCTAACACCTGTTAGATTGGCTAAGATAAAGGCACAGATAACAGCCTATGCTGGAGAGGAAGGGGAACACTCCTCCATTGTTGATGGGAGTGTAAGCTTGTTCAGCCACTTTGGAATACAATATGGAGGTTTCTCTGAAAATTGAGAATCAAACTCCCCAAGGACCCAGCAATACCACTTCTGGGTGTATACCCGAAAGAGGCACATTCACACTCCAAAGGTATTAGCTCAACTATGTTCATAGCAGCATTATTTGTAATAGCAAGAACCTGGAAACAACCTAGATGTCCCTCAACTGAAGAATGGTTTAACAAACTGTAGTACATCTACACAATGGAATACTACTCAGCAGTAAGAAAAAAATGATATCCTAAAATTCACAGGCAAATGGATGGATTTGGAGTATATCCTCCTGAGCGAAAATCACAAACTCAGAGAGATAAGCAGGGGATATACTCACTCACTAGTGGTCTCTAAACAAACAAACAAGAAAAAAAGCATGCCCAAGCGGCAAACCACAACCACAGAACAGCTTGGGATCAGAAACACCCTGGACTGACCCTTCAAATCCCACTGCAACTATAGGAACACCTGACTCACTCTTGAGGGAGGGGTGATAGAAGTAGATTTGGCCAGGAGTGGTGAGTGATCCAAGCATTATTGGGTCAGTGGGACCATAGGACTGTCTCTGCTCCCTGCCCAGGGAGGGGATGGGGAGTTGCAGAGAAGAAAAATGATCAGATGTGGTCGGAGGGGGAAGAGACCTTCAATAAGGATATACAGGGATGGAAAAAAAAATTTCAGAGGGAAAGCTGAACACATAGAAAATATATGTGTAGCAATCTTATTTGTATTTCCACCCTTGATAAGCCATGCTTATGATTCTTATCCTCTGTATAGTTATTGTTAACTCTTCCACATTTTAAATTCTTTTTACTGTTTTTTTTTTTTGATAAATACAAAATAAAGAAGGAAAAAAAATAAAAAGAAAAAAATCATTTTCAATTAAAAAATAAAAAAAATCTTACATTCAACATTGTCACTTTGTTCAAAAACTAAGAAGTTAAAATTTACATAAAGTGGGAGAACTTTTAAAGGCACACACACTGCCGTCTTTATTGTGCCCTCTGTAAATTGCCTGTCAGAGGTTTTCTATTCACCATACTGTAGCTTTTTGTTATTGTTGCTTCTTTGTTTTCGTTTTTTAGTTCATTTTCATTGTTAAGACTAGTCTGTTCTCCCTAGGAGTATCCTCCAAACAGCAACAATTCCATTATGCCAAGTTATATTAAAAATCCTGCCAATGTTTTATCTGCTCATTTGTTTGCTTACAGAAGTGATGGCAATGACCAAACAAGTCTGTCACTTTCTACAATGTTAACAGGGTATTACTCACAATTTTTTATGATCATTATATAAAATGGTGTTTGACTTTTCCTGAATAAATCTCTTCCTTAATAAAAGAGAATAAAGAATAATTATTTTTCATTAATCCAAGTGCTGTTCAGTGTGTTTAAATCTAGCATCTAGTTTGTATTTCATATCTTTTTCAATTTTTTAATGAGCACATGTCTCCTATTTTTCTATTTCTATTTTCATGCACAACATTACTATTTCCTGAATATTGGCATTCCATCATCTCAGTCTTTGACTTTTTATTTTTTTCTTCTATATGCATTTTTAATTGTACTTGTTTCACTTTTTTATCAAATATTTCAGGTATACACAATTCAGAGAACATAACATTAACGTAAAGAACACTCACGTATCACCTTAGCAAAAGAATATTTTGCCATACTCACTTGGCCCTCTTTGCAGGTTTGTTACAAATGACATTGACTGTACCAACTCTCCCATGTCTGAACCCTTTCTCCTCCTTCTCTCCCTAGAGATAGCCACTCATTTGGTATATAACACACCCACATATTTTAAAAACACTTGAAATTCATACTTCCTATTAATATGAATATGCACATTATTTTGCATGCCTGTAAACAGTATATAAATAACATCCCACTGTACAAATCATTCTGCAACTTGCTTGACACTCAACATTGCACTCATTTGAAGTGCTATTTAAAACATCTTTGTATGAATATACCACAATTCTTTTATCCATTCCCCTCCTGATGGACATTTACGTTGTTTCCATGTCTTTACTCTTACAAACAATGCTACATGAAAGCTTGTACGTGTCTTCTTGGGTACACATCTGACAGCTGAAAAGGGATGACCCTGGACGTGGACTGTAGAGTGTGCACATCTTTACCTCCTCAGACTGTTCTCCACAGTGACTGTACCAAGTAATACTTTCTTCAGCCAAGTATCAAAGTTTCCTCTGTTTCACATGCTCTCTAACACTTGATATTATGAAGGTTTTAAGTTTTTACCAATTTGATGTGTATGAAAGAGAAACTTGTAGTTTTTAATTTGCATGTTATGTAAGGATGAGCAGGTCCTCATAAATATGTGACTGTTTGGATCATTGGTTTTAAATTTTCCAATGTTCACATTCCCATGTACTTGTCACCTTTCCAGAGTGATTAACAGTACAGACCATGTCTAAGTAGCCTAGGCCCAAATTCTACCTGCATCCCACCCCTAGCCATTCCTGGACACTTTGCTGTACCTCATTGCATCTGTTTTTTGTCTGCAGAGACTACAGCAACTACTTCTCATGGTCATGAAGGCTTTTAGGAATAAATTTGTATAAAGCACTTGGGATAGAGCCTGTCTTAAGAGTCAATGTACATATTTTTACCTTTTTAGAGAAAAATCTTGACAACGTTTTTTTTTATTGAATATTTTCATTTTCTAATATTTCAGGATTAAGATATTTCAGAATCACTTATGCATTTTAGCATTATTTCAAGCCTTTAATCTTTTCCATTTCAGTTCTTTTGTAGTTTGATATCTGCTTTTTAACCACAAATAGAAAGTCTGGCCTTGAGAACAAGAGACTACACTGTCTCACAGGGTCAATGGGTGGACACTTTATCTCCAGCTGTCCCTGCAGCTGTTTGACCAGATTCTCATGACAGGTCTAGAAGGCATCCACTTGATGTGAGAATTTCACATCTCAACCTTCATAATCCAGCTAAAGAAGTTCTCCTCAGGGTGAGTATGCTCCTCGTTCCAGGCACGTCTCAACCACTGGCAGCATAATCCTAGGTCACAACATCTATTTACTGCATCAGGAGGTATAGAATCTAAAAGCATCATCTCTACACGATTGAGCAAAATCATATAAGCAATGTGCAAGACAGTTAAGAGGCATCAGCAAAACCAGTGTAGCATTGATTCATATGTTCAGGAGCATTTGATACATGTTGGTGACTGCCTAATAGAAACCAGAGACTTGTGTGGCAGATCATCAACAGATGCAGAACAGGTCCACTTCTCTACTCTCAGCCTCACCCCACACTATCTGCAGGCTTCTCTACATTCTTCTCTTGCTGTAGCAGGAGTTTAGGAAAAACTTCCTCATGTGTCTACCTATCATATACTCATAAAAGCAGAATCACCCTGGTTTTCCTCTCAACTCTCAGAGCTGAAAAGTAGATGACCCTCTGCCTGGCAAGATTTTGGTTAGATACCTCAATCTTCACAAGAGGCTAGCCAAGTCATAAACCTATGTATCTGATTTTGAAAGCATACATTTACCTTCAAACAGTACAGATTATCTGTTAACTCTGGACCTAGCCAGAAACAATGACCTAGACATTTGTAGCCCATCTCTTGTCAGAACCACTTGAGTACAGTGGTACTGATGGAAGACTGTGTCAAGCCCATCCATTCTTCTACTCTAGATAATCTAGTATTATTCATGGCTTAAGTTGTCTAAAGGCTGCATAACATTAATACAGCAGTATTCTCCAAGGTGGTTGGATTACTGGTGATATTTATTTTCTTCTATTTAAACTCTTCTACTTTCCAAATTTTCTACCATGAGAATGTGCTCTAAGCTGTCCCACACAAAGAAAATAGAGAGCTCAATTACCATAATGAAGATGGTTTTCCAGTGTAAATTCAATAGCTCTGGTGTAAAAAAATAACAGCTAGATCAAATCTCTGGAAAAGTCTTATTTCCTCTCAATTTCATTAGTTCTCCTTGCTTTACACACTGCATCCAACTGTTCCTTCTAAATTCCTCAAGCAAGTTGCAATTTTCAGTTACAACTTTAGTAACATGGTACTCAGTGAAGAAAATACTTAACACGGGTCAGCAACTGTCAATGGACCCTAGTTTAGGTAGAACTGTTAGGTCACCTGTGTATTTTATCCAATTTAAGGCTTCTTCTATTGCCAAGATTTTATTTCCTATTTTATAACCATTTCTCAATAAGCCTTCAAAGGGAATGAATAATTTGAAACCTTCTTTGCCAAATTCACAATGTCTTCCATCAATTCAACATGTTGTACTTTCTTCAAACTTATCTCAGCAGTACAAGTACTGGTAGGTTCCACACAAGAATGCAATGTTGATTTTATAGAACTGTGTTGATGTTGAAAAAGAAGTGGTCAGATGATATATAGCTTAATGGTGTCACAGTTATCTTGCAGCATAGAAAGTGGCTTACTACACCATATATTACAGATGTCCTATTCTATTTTTTTTTTCACTTTGGGCATAATCTTTATATTGTATATCCACTCCATCATAGTAAAGCTCAGTCACTAGGACATAATCATCAGTGGTGTAGTCAGGAACACAGATACAGTCATCGTCTTAAGAGCAACCTCCAATAAGGCATCATCTTGCAAAGTGAAGTCTCTCTCAGCAAAATCATCCATGGTGTGCAGTCCCTGGGCCTGAAGCACACAAGCTTGGGAAGCAGGCCACCGCTGCCACCTCCGGCCCTCCATGTCAACCAGAGAAGTCTTTGACTTTTTTTTTTGTCTATAGAACAATGATTATTATTATTATTATTATTATTATTATTAACAAAGAAGTCACACTTTCTATCCTTGTATATCCTTATTCAAAGTCCCTTCCCCCTCCCATCACATAAGATCATTCTTTATTCTCCACAACTCCCCATCCCCTCCCAGGGCAGGCAGCAGACAGTCCCATGGTCCCACTGACCCAATATTGCTTAGTTCAGTCTCCACTCCTGGCAGATCCAGCTTTCTCCCCCCTCCTTCAAGAGTGAGTCGGGTATTACTCTAAGGGGAGGGGAGCCTTTGACTTTTTTTTTCTTCTTTATTTTGTATTTATCAAAAAAAAAAACAGTAAAAAGAATTTAAAAAAAAAAATGCCTAAGAGTTAACAATAACCATACTGAGGATAATAATCATAAGCATGGCTTATCAAGGGTGGAAATGCAAATAAGATTACTACACATATATTTTCTTTGTGTTCAGCTTTCCCTCTGATTTTTTTTTCCATCCCTGTATATCCTTATTGAAGATCTCTTCCCCCTCCGACCACATCTGATCATTTTTCTTCTCTGCAACTCCCCATCCCCTCCCTTGGCAGGGAGCCGACAGTCTTATGGTCACACTGGCCCAACAATGCTTGGATCAGTCTTCACTCCCGGCCAAATCCAGTTTTGTCCCCCCTCCCTCAAGAGTGAGTCAGGTGTTCCTATAGATGGACTGGGGCTTGAAGGGTCAGTCCAGGGTGTTTCTGATCCCAAGCTATTCAGTGGTTGTGGTTTGCTGCTTGGGCATGTTTGGCTTTTTTTTCTTG
>PVIH01032061.1:0-10091 GCA_004025045.1 Sigmodon hispidus
AGTGCCTTTTACTGCAGAGCAAGTATCAGTGTTGTGTGCAGCCATAGATGAGTGGGCAATTTTGAGATGCACCTTCCCAGGTAACATTGATAATCACTTTCCAGCTGACCCCCTCATGACATTTTTCAAACGCCACCCAGTAGTATTTCCAAAAATTACCAGAGTTCAGCCAATTCCACAAGCATTAAATGTATACACAAATGGTTCCAAAACAGGTGTAGGTGCGTTCCTAATACAGGGTCAACAGGTGTAACGCAGGCAGTTTGAGCCTGGCACTCCACAAGTAACTGAGTTACAAATTGTGATTGAAGTGTTTAAGCAATGTCCTTTTGCATTTAATTTACTTTCTGACTCTAATTATGTAATGAATGCTTTGAAAATTCTTGAAATGGCTGGACCGATAAAAGCCTCCAGCACCATGGCAGCTCTATTTGAGCAGCTACGAGAGCTTATAATAGGACGTGATTGTCCATTTTATCCCTGCCATATTAGAGCACATACAGGCTTACCTGGACCTCTAGCTGAAGGTAATGCTATAGTTGACCTTGCTACATGCCCAATACATATGTTTCTTCTTCAGCCTATTCAGATGGCAAAAAGTTTTCATGAACAGTTTCATGTTAATGCAAAAACCCTACAGAATAAATTTAAGCTTTCTAGAATGGAAGCCAGACAAATTGTGCTTGACTGTAGCAGTTGTGCACAGTTTCACCCTCAACCTTCTTTTGGAGTTAACCCAAGGGGCATATTGCCTTTAAGGGTATGGCAAATGGATGTTACTCATTTTGCTGAATTTGGGACACTAAAATATGTTCATGTTTCTGTAGATACCTGCTCTGGCATTATATATGCCTCTGCCATATCAAGTGAAAATGGACGTCATGTCATAGCCCACTGCCTGGAAGCCTGGGCAGCTTGGGGAAAGCCTCAACAATTAAAGACTGATAATGGACCTGCATATGCAGGGCACAAGTTTGCCAGCTTTTGCAAACAGATGGAAGTTCAGTTGAACCATGTGCTGCATTATAATCCACAAGGACAGGGCATTGTGGAAAGGGCCCATTGGACACTCAAAGAATGTTTATTAAAACAAAAAGAGGGAATAGGCCATGGCCGCACCCCTAAAGAGAGACTTTCTCTTGCACTTTTTACCTTAAATTTTTTAAATTTGGATTGTCAAGGCCATTCAGCAGCCGATAGACATCTAGCTCCTCGAGAAGGAGAACAAGGCAAAGTAAAATGGAAGGACATTCTCACAGGCATATGGCATGGACCAGACCCAGGTTTGGTCTGGGCGAGAGGATCTGTTTGTGTGTTCCCACAGGATCGCCAAGATCCCATTTGGGTTCCAGAGCGTCTGGTAAGAAGAGTGCAGATTCAAGAAGAGCAAGATGTTGCTGGCGATGCATTACATGATAAAGATGATGCTGATTCTTCAGACTCTACACCAAGGAATGGCGGACCTGAGATGGGGAATCCTGTCGGTGTTTCCGAGACTGATGCCAGTTCACCATCATGCTAGAGTGTTCCCTCGATTGTTTAGTGCCAATAGAAGCTTTGGAATTCCCTATTTACCCTTGGATGATGACACAGCCTCGATAGCTGAAAATAGATCTGTTTATTTAGAAGGAAGTTTGTGTTTTCAGATAGTGAAGAAAAGATCAAATCTCCCCCCATGCATCCTGCTGTATAATCAAACTTCAGGATTGTTTGACTTGCCTAAAAATTCTGGTGGATCTTGTCGCACTGCTAAGGCCACCTGGCTCTCCGGACGTTGGCCAGCTAAAGGGATGGAACAGATACCTCCCCCTCAACCAGAATGGGCTCCTTATTGTCAAGGAGTAAATTGGGGAGAATTCTGGCCATGTACTGGATGTCAGTCCCATGCTGTGGTTTGGGCTGACAGAGCAGGATATTTTTCATTTTCTCCAGGAATCTCCACAGCGTTTAGTGCAACTAATGTGGGTCAGAATTATACTAATCAAAACCCTCTCAAGCTCATGTTTCTAATCCATTTGATAATTGGCTACTATGTGGACTTAATTGTAGTTGCTTGAATGCAGAACCTCTAGCCATGATTGCTGGAGGAGCTCATGGGGTTAGTAAGTATACATGGAGTACTTCCCTGCCTTGTAGTAGCTGGAATGCAAAAGGTCCTATCCTTAGTTACAAAGTGCCCTGTAAGGACCAGGGAGTCAAGTCGTTGAGAAATTTTAGTATTGAGTCCACCCCAGTGTGTGTTTTTCCTCCTTTTATATTTGTGGTGAGTAATTTGGAACCAAAGCAATGTTCTAATAATACTTGTGCTTATGCCCAACGTTGGGATGCTAACAAATTTACATATGCCATAATCACCCGCTTGCCTCGTTGGGTACCTGTGCCCGTTGATGTACCAAATGCTATGACTCATTTTAGACCTAAGAGAGATTTTGGGATTACTGTGGCTGTTGTGACAGCCATTTCCCTGGTGGCGATGGGAGCTGTCGCTGCTGCTGTAGCAATGAGCCTTACTGTGCAAACTGCCCAAGCGCTTAATAATCTTTCAAGCAATGCTGCTCAAGCATTGGACATACAGCAAAGCATTAATGCCCAAATAAAAGGAGGCCTCATGGTAGTGAACCAGCGATTTGATTTGGTCCAAGAACAGATTGATGTTCTTTGGCAACTTGTACAGCTTGAATGTGAATGGAAATATTCAGGACTATGTGTGACTAGTATTCAGTATGAGGATTTCACCCATGCAGCAGATTTGTCTAAACAACTGTCCAGTTATCTTACAGGTAATTGGACCAGAAAGTTTGAGATGATGATTGAGGACCTAAGGATGTCCATTGTGGCGATGAACTCCACAAGGATGAATGCCAGACTAGCTGAAGGGCTGACTTCGTGGTTCGCTGCCACCATGGATACTCTGAAAGAGTGGGCGGGAATAGGTGCAGCCAGTGGACTCATAGTTCTAATGCTCCTGCTATGCTTGTGGTGCATTTGCCGTATTAGGGTTTCACAAAGACAGAGCATGGCAATGTTGATTCAAGCTTTCTCAGCTTTAAGTTTCATATATTTCCTTTGAGAACTTGAATATTTTGTCTGGCAAAAATAACTATTTGTCTAATATATATCTGAAAATACAATACTTTGACAAATAATAGGATAGGATGGCATGCAGAGAGAAGAAATGAAATGGAAAAATCTGGAATGAAAAAATGGTGGAGGCAAGGACCAAGTGCTGTCAGCAGAGTCCAAGCGCACTCAGGATCAGGGGTGGTTAAACTCTGCTAGTCACCATACCCACAGCTCCTGCTGAGGGAACTTACATGGCTACCCACCGTCACCTCGAACTGAGCATGTCAACAACTGCAGTGGTCTTTGAAGGACAGACTCATACACCGCCCAGATGTGAGGAGGAGTCACCAGGTCCAAGCGTATATATCCCAGACTGGGAGGGAGAGTTGAGCTCCCATAATTTCCAGTTCTGCTCCTGGACCAAGTGCTGTCTGCAGAGTCCCAGCACACTCTGGAGCAGGGGCGGTTAAACTCTGCCGGTCATCATGCCCACAGCTCCTGCTGAGGAAATTTGCACGGCTACCCACTGCCACCTCAAACTGAGCAAACCAACAACTGCAGGGGTCTCTGAAGGACAGACTCAGACCGTGACCAGAGAGGTGACAGGAGGCACACAAACCCGAGTGCCACAACTGACCAGGAGCCATCTAATCATGAACCACTGAAGCCATGGGCAAATGTCAGTGCAAAAAATTATATAATAATACAAAACATAACATGGTAACTCCAGAAGAGAGTGGTGATCTTACAAGTACAAGACTTGAAATGAGCAGTGAAGAGGAAACAGAAGAAAGCAACACCAAAAATTCCTTTTTGATGATCATTGAAGCTCTAAAATACAAAAAAAAAAAAAAAATTGGAAGAGATGAACAAATCTATGAAAGAAACATGCCAGGAACTAAAAGCTGAACTAAAAGCTGAATTAATTCTGAAATAAAAGCTGAAATAGAAGTTGAAATAAAAGCTGAAATAGAAGCAATAAAAAAAGGCACAAAATGAGGCAAAGACAGAAATAGAAAACCTGAAGAAAAAAGCTGGAACCACAGATACAAGCATAACAAACAAAGTTCAAGAGATGGAAGATAGAATCTCTGAAGTGGAAGACTCAGTAGCTCAAAGAGATATATCAAAGAAAATAGTAAAACTAAAAAAGCCATAACTCAAAATGTTCAGAAAGTCTGGGACACCATGAAAAGACATAATTTGAGAATAATAGGAATAGAAGAAGGAGAAGAATACCAGCTCAAAGGCACAGATAATGTTTTCAATAAAATCATAGAAGAAAATTTTCCTAACCTGAAGAAGGAAATGCCTGTAAAGATACAAGAAGCTTACAGAACAACAAATAGGTATGATCCCAAAAAAAGGTCAGTGTACCCCATTATAATCAATCTGTATGTTCAACATACAGAAAAAAGAAAAAAAAATTAAGAGCTGCAAAAGAAAAGGGCCAACTCACATATAAAGGCAGACCCATCAGAATAATGCCTGACTATTCAATGGAAATGATGAAAGCTAGAAGGGCTTGGTCAGAAGTTCTACAGATGCTAAAACAGCATGGCTGCCAAACTAGAATACTATACCCTGCAAAATTACCAATCACCATAGATGGAGTAAACAAGGTATTTCAGGACAAAGTCAGACTGAAAGAATATCTACCTACCAATCCAGCACTACAGAGAGTATTAAAGGGAAAACTCCAACCTAAGGACCTCAGATACACCCACAAAACCACAAACAATCAATAAGTCCACAGAAGAATAACCTAGAAAAGGAAGTACAAACAAGTTGCCACCCAACATGGCAGGAAATATGAATTAATGGTCACTAATTTCCCTTAATATCAATTGTCTCAACTCTCCAATAAAAAGTCACACACTAACAAGATGGATACAACAACAGAAGCCATCCTTCTGTTGCCTACAAGAAACACACCTCAAACACAAAGACAGACACAGGCTTATAATAAAGGGTTGGGAAAAGATTTTCCAGTCAAATTGTCCTAAGAAACAAGCAGGGGTTGCAATCCTAATATCTAACAAAGTAGACTTTAAACTAAAATCAATTAAAAGGGACCAAGATGATCACCACTTATTCATCACAGGGAAAATTATACAAGAGGAGATTTCAATCTTAAATATTTATGCTCCTAATATAGGGGCACCTGCATATATAAAAGAAACACTGTGAAAGCTTGAATCCCACATCAATTCTTACACACTAATAGTGGGAGACTTCAATACCCCACTTTCAACCCTGGATAGATCAACCAAACAGAGCCTCAACAGAGAAATAAGGAGTCTAAATGAGGTCATGATGCAAATGAATGTCATATATATCTACAGATCCTTCCACCCAAAGGCAAAGGAATATACATATTTCTCAGCTCCTCATGGAACTTTCTCCAAAATTGACCACATAATTGGTCACAAAGCAAATATCAGCATATACAAAAAAATGGAAATAATCCCTTGTAACATATTGGACCACCAGGGCCTAAAGTTAGAGTTCAAAAACATCAAAACCCAAAGAAAGCCTACCAAATCATGGAAACTAAACATCAATCAGCTGAACCATCTCTGGGTCAAGGAAGAAATTAAGAAAGAAATCAAAGTCTTCCTAGAATACAATGAAAATAAATCTACAATGTAACGAACCTTGTGGGACACAATGAAAGCAGTCTTAAGAGGAAAATTCATACTGCTAGATGCCTATATGAAAAACCTTGAGAAATCACAAACTAGAGACATAACAGCGCAGCTGAAAGGCTTATAACATTTAGAAGCAAACTCACCAAGAAGGAGTAGATGGCAGGAAACAATCAAACTTAGAGCTGAAATCAATACAATTGAAACAAAAAGAACAATACAAAGAATCAACGAATCTAAGAGTTGGTTCTTTGAGAAAGTTAACAAGATAGATAAGTCCTTAGGCAAACTAATCAAAAAACAGAGAGAGAGAGTGCCCAAATCAACAAAATCAGAAATGAAAAGGGGAACATAACAACAGACCCCCAGGAAATACAGAGAATTATCAGGTCATATTTTGCAAAATCTGTATTCCACAAAAATGAAAAAACTAGAAGAAATGGACAGCTTTCTGGACAGGTACCATCTACCAAAATTAAATGAAGATCAGATTAATTACCTAAACAGGCCTATAACCCATAAGGAAATTGAAGATGTCATTAAAAACCTTCCCAAAAATAAAATCCCTGGTCCAGATGGTTTCAGTGCCAAATTCTACCAGACATTCAAAGAAGAATTACTACCGTTACTCCTCAAACTATTTCACACAGTAGAAACTGAAGAAATATTGCCAAATTCCTTTTATGAGGCCACAATCATCCTAATACCCATGCCACTCAAAGACACAACAAAGAAGGAGAATTACAGACCAATTTCCCTCATGAATATTGATGCGAAAATTCTCAACAAAATTTTGGCAAACCATATACAACAATGCATAAAAGATATCATCCACTATGATCAAGTAGGTTTCTTCTCAGAAAGGCAGGGCTGGTTTAACATACAAAAAGCGGTAAATGTTATCCATCATATAAACAAACTAAAGGAACAAAACCACCTGATCATATCCTTAGATGCAGAAAAAGCCTTTGACAAAATCCAACACACTTTTATGATTAAAGCCCTGGAGAGATCAGGAATACAGAGAGAATACCTAAATATAAATAAGGTGATTTACAAGAACCCGACAGCCAGTATCGAACTTAATGGAGAAAAACTCAAAGCAATCCCACTAAAGTCAGGAACGAGACAAGCATGTCCTCTCTCCCCTTATCTATTCAATATAGTTCTCGAAGTTTTAGCTAAAGCAATAAGGGAATGAAAAGAGATTAAGGGAATACAAATTGGAAAAGAAGAAGTGAAGCTACCTCTATTTGCAGATGATATGATTGTATACATAAGTGACCCACAAAATTCTTCCAAAGAACTGCTACAGCTAATAAACACCTTCAGCAATGTAGCAGGATACAAGATAAACTCAAAGAAATCAGTAGCCCTTCTATACACTAAACATAGAAGAGCTGAAAAAGAAATAAGGGAAACATTACCCTTCATATTAGCTGCAAATAATATTGAATACCTTGGAGTAACTATGACCAAAGAAGTAACAGACCTATTTGACATTTACATAAAATTATACTCTTGAGTATACCCATTAAAATACCATAGAACTCTCAATTAGAGATGTGGAATCATTGGAAAATTTTAATATAACACATAACTTATTACATCAACACTGAAGTGTCAGGACTAATTACATTGTCAGCTATCTATAATCAGTTTTCTTGCTAACTTATTTTTGATCTCTAACAAGTGTCTCATACCACCGTAATCAGTACGGAAACTTAGACTTACTGGATACAAGAATTCTACATAAAATGGCAGGTTTGATTTTCTACCAGCAGAACAAAATAGTCTTGTCTATTCCTAATTGAATAATGATGCTAATTTATGTATGTGATGTATGTTAACCAAAAACTATGTTAACTGATTAAATATACTAAAAGATCTGGTAGCCAACTTCTGATACATCTTCAAAACCATAAAAAACAGCTTGATACATCTTTTGAGTACATCCCTGGTAGTCTGATAGATGATATTATTTTAATTGTTTATTTTTTCTTAATCCTACTAGGTATATCCTGACTTACAACTTGCTTGTATAGATTTTTTAACAATACATGAAAAAAATCTATGCAAAGTTTTATAACTAGTGGCAATTACAGAATTAATAGCTCCTCCATACATAGCATGACACCAGAAGAATCCAGTAATATCATCACAATAAACATTAGAATGGCACTAGAGGCCCTTCATGTCTCCAATCATGTGAAAACTATCTAATGTTAAGAATAATAACTTTCTAGTTTTGATTATTAACAATAATCCAGAAAGAAAAGTTGCAGACTAAAATTGTATAAGCAGAAAAATCATTAACCTGGACTTGATACCATAATATGGGATTGAAATCTCAACAATCCCTGAGGATTGTTTCCAGAGTCAGATTGCAGAATCACCTAAATCCTAGATCACAAAATCATACCAATACCTGAGCATGCCCTAGAATCAGACCATAATAAAATCTTTCAATTCAAAGCTTTGTCCTTCTCAAAAATCTTTATATAATCTCATAACCCTGTTCTATTTACTGCTGTTATTTACCTGAGGAAACTATTATTTTGAATTCTTCTTTTGTAATACTTTGTGTGAGTTTTGTAATGTGATGTGATATTTCACCAAAGTCCATGCGGAGTGGAGCAGAGTAGAGCCCATGTAGGAGACCAGACCTGTAAAATTTTACTGAAGACCCCCTTCCTTGCCTGAGGAATCTGTTAATCTTGCAACCTGGAGCAGTGCTGTAAAGTGTTATGCTTACAATAACTTGGTGGATTTCCTTGGGGTAAACGGCTAAGATTCATTTATGTCCTAGATGGGACTCACACAAATCTGAGTTTTAGAAAAATATTTTGGAAGAGAAAGAACATTGTTCATGCTACCTGTGACTTGATTAGGAAAAGCTTTCTCCCCACAGTTACTTCAAAACCAATCAAAATCACATAATCAGTGCATGTTTTTAATACTATTTATCGTATTAATGGAAAATCACAAACACTTCATATTTTGGAACTTTATAGGGGGATGAGGATAAGAAAGATTGAGCAGGAGGTTTTGGGAGGGGGAAGGGAGTTTGAACAAGGGAATATATGGATAAATAATGGAAAAAAATGCAGAAGACCCTGACACTAATAGCACAGGAGGTTGTGCCCAGCAGGTTCCTGGTTGGAGAAAAGGTGCAGGCCTGGGATGTAGCCATCCTGGATTGGGGTCATCAGAGGAGACTGAAGGCTGGATGAGGGGACCTGGTGGTGGCACCCCAGGAAGAAGCAGCAAGAGACAGTCCAATGAAACTTACCAAGATGCTGTTTGAAGAGTTATGTTTGGTCGATATAAAGAACTCGATTAAGAGTGGAGACACCCCAGAAGACACAACCTCCTTCTTGTTTTGTTTCTCCATCTCTCCTTTTGTTTTGTTACTGTTCTTGCTGCTAGAACTTTTATAAATAAGCTTTGTTTCAATGTGAAAAAAAATGCAAATACCCCACTTTTACAAAATATTAACATGTTCTTATTATTAAAATGTTGCAAAGTTACTTCAAAGACATATAAGTAAATTACCTTTCAACAAAAAAGGTATTGTGGCTTAGAACATCAATATATTGATCATATCTTTATATACATTACTGTAATAAAATATAAAATAATGGGATCTGTATATAAATTAATATCATCAAAAATAAAATAATGTGGTTCTGCATTTAAGGAAAATGTGGGCAACTTTAGAATCAACTATTTCTACAGCTCAGTGTGTCATGAAGTAGCCAGTGCCTTGATAGAATCATCTAAGTACTATACCCTTATTGTGAAGTACTGTCAGTGAATTCTGTGCTAATACATTCCATTATTACATCATTTTCTTCAACCATTCTTAGTAGTTCAGAGGCAATGAGTGTTCTCTTTGGCTTAGCACTGCGAGGCAGCTGAATCAAGACACTTGGTTTCTTCAAGGACAAACATTCACCCATCTTTGTGTTTGAGGTAGGTATCTTCTAAACATTACCACGTAACTTACAAAAACCAGAGGCCTGTATAAAGCACCTTTTTCTTCATGATTTTGGTTGCTGTGTTAATCCTCAATTATTTGTAATGAGTTATGATATACATTCTTCTGTACAAAGCCTCATGGATATAATGGACCACTGTGACACTAATTTTAAGGAAAACTATATTCTTCTAAACTTTAATTTCTAAACTTCTAAAATTTAAGAATTATCAACCAAATTCTTTGATAAGCTCTCAATAAGAGATATGGCTTAAATCTTTTGAGGGATTATTTTACCACCTTTTCTGAAGATCACATCTCACCTTACCCTATTAATTTACACCACATCACTGTTTGTAACCCCCAATGCACATAAATCAGTCAATCTACCTTTTTTTCAG